>CANNZV010001093.1:301195-415444 GCA_947561585.1 Caprella mutica
GGCAGACTTGATAGTGGATACTACCAAAAGAAGCGCAGTGCATGCTATAATTTATTAATGTAAGCTTTTAACGTGTGTTTTGAATTTATGATGTTTCTGTTGTAAGAGGCCGCAGTTAGTCTGTGTGCCGCAATTAACCTGCTTGACAAGTTGACCCTAGACCTAGTAAGCCATAAGTATCTAAAAGCTGAGCGGCGCACCACATTACGGCGCACTACAATACGGCGCACCACTGTACTTTCTATTAATGACCTCAATGTGAAAAACTGTTATGTAGTGTGTTGTATCCGCTAGTTTGTTGTTCTGCACACTTCATGATTGTTTAATGACCTGGCAGGGGGGTTCGGGGGGCGGCACGCCCCCGATACATTTACCTAAGGGCTAAGTGCTAACTGATAAGTTTTTATTTACACCTCAGACTGAAAGTTTACAATAGTTACCCCATAAAATTACAATTACAGTTTTCTATGATGAATTTTATTTTCTATTCCAAATTAAACATCTCAATTGAATAATTAAAATGTGTAGTATAAACATTGGATTCAGGTACCGTCAGGCGTCAAACATGAATTTGATACGACAATTAGGTACCTATCAAATTCACTCCATTTATCATTAATCTGTATTCAAATTACCTATCTAATAGAATGTACAGTGGTGCGCCGTAATCTGGTGCGCCGTACTGGTGTGCGCCGCTCAGCTTTTAGATACGTATCTAGTAAGCTGTATTTATCTATCATTAAATATAAACAAAATAGGATGTTAAAGCCTGACTTCTATGACGTTACAAAATACTCCCGCACGGTTGTGGGGGTTTGGGGAGAACATGCGCGCGAGCATACCCGTTAAAAGTTATTATAACATGCGTTTGCGGGTGAGGTAATCACATTAGAGTGCAGTTTTTTTTTTTAGCGTGCACGCTCACGCAATATGTCTAACACGCGGAAAAAGGAATTTAGTAAAGATATCAGAAATTATAGATTAGCGTGACAATATCAATTGTATAGTTTAATATTGGATGGAATTATGTGTTAGCGTGATAGAAACGTGCGGCACGGTAGTTAGTGAAAAGACAACAGAAATTATAATTAGCGTGACGATATTAATTGTATAATTTAATATTGGATAGGAATTATGTATTGACGTGATAGAAACGTGCAGCACGCTAAATATCTAGTGAAAATATAACAAAATTATAAATTAGCGTGACGATATATTAATTGTATAATATAATATTGGATGGAATTATGTATTGGCGTGAAAGAAACGTGCTGCACGCCTTCTTAGTGAAAAAAACATCAGAAATTGTAAATTACCGTGACGAAATCAATCATAATGTTTAATATCGGAAGGAATTATGTGTTAACGTTCGTGATATAAACGTGCGGCACGCTAGTAGTGAAAAGATATAACATAATATATGAATTAGCGTGACGATATCAATTGTATAGTTAAATTTTGAATGGAATTATGTGATGGCGTGATAGAAACGTGTTGCACGCTATATAGTGAGAAGATAACTGAAAATATTAAGTGCTCGTTGTAGCTAGGGTGAGAACTTCATTGGCGAAGAGACCTATACTGGTTTAACTTGACGACATGCCAACAATAGGGGAGAACCGGGAGCATTCGGACATAAGGATGGTTCGGACAACTCGTTTAACCATGTTCATAATTGTTGGAACTACAACTTATTGCGACTGAATGTTTGCTACGTGTTAGCCGTCAGCTATTTGAATTATCCAGTGCGGAGATGTAGTATATCGCCCCTGAGATGTAATTTACTGTTTACTTCAATATTGATGTAATTTTTCGTATTGAATTGGATCGTGTGTGGACTATAGGTATATGAATAGGAAACTGATTCTCAATTTTAAAGGTATGAAATATATCAATATTTTATATTATGTTTGGTGTGTTAAAAAATAATACAATATAAATTAGAAAAATGGTGATTTTTTTAATTTTGGAGTATCATTTGGATGAATCGGACACTTCTGTTTAGATTGCTTCAGACTGTGTCCGAACCTTCCCTCTGTATCCGATTCAGTCCACCATTACAATTTATTGAAGTAATTTTTATTAAAAAGGACATTCTGAACTAGTAGTTAATTATTTTAATGGAAGTAGCATTCGTTTATAAGATTTGTTGCAACTTTTAATATTAGTGTTTTTTATTTTACAGTTTGACGATCATATTAGAGGTTATTTTAACTCTGCGTTGAAGGTTTTTTCAGATATCAAGCTTTCGAATAGAAAGATTTCTATTCATCATCAGGAGAAGGGTGGAAAAACCTGGACCTGACAATGAATTTTATGACCAATGGTTGTATGTTGGATACCGTCTTTCTATTTAAGCTATATATCCTAAAGTTTATTAATATTAATTAACAATCTATTTAGTATTGAGATATGAGACAAAAATTAGAAAATTTGTTACTAACTTAGCTATTGCTTACTACATTAATTCTCTAGAATATTTTTACTTTCTATATATCTGTTACAAAATCAAGTGTGTTTTATCTCCTTGTTTCTATGTATGTTCTCTATTCATATTTATCTTCTCTATTCCTATACATTAATTGTTGCTATACGTGTGTCCTCTTGATCCATATGTGTGTCCTATGGATCTTAAGTGTGTCTTGTTGATCAAAAGTGTGTCCTGTAGATCTTATGTGTGTCCTGTTAATCCTAAGAGTTTCCTGTAGATCTTAAGTGGGTCCTATTGATCCTAAATGTGTCCTATTGATCCTAAGTGTGTCCTGTTGATCTTATGTGTGTCTTGTTGATCCTAAGAGTTTCCTCCAGATCTTAAGTGTGTACAGTTGAACCTAAGTGTGTCCTATTGATCCTAAGTGTGTCCTATTGATCCTAAGTGTGTCCTATTGATCCTAAGTGTGTCGCGCCTCTATAGTTTGAAGGGAATAAATACACAACCATAGAGGTTGACCGTTTTCAATCGCGCCTCTACAGTCAGATAGAAATAGGTACATAACCATAGAGGTTGTCCGTTTTCAATCGCACCTCTACAGTCAGATAGAAATAGGTACATAACCATAGAGGTTGTCCGTTTTCTCGCACCTCTACAGTCAGATAGAAATAGGTACATAACCATAGAGGTTGTCCGTTTTCAATCGCACCTCTACAGTCAGATAGAAATAGGTACATAACTATGGAGGTTGTCCGTTTTCAATCGCGCCTCTACAGTCATATAGACATAGGTACATAACTATAGAGGTTGTCCGTTTTCAATCGCGCCTCTACAATCAGATAGAAATAGGTACATAACTTTAGAGGTTGTCCGTTTTCAATCGCGCCTCTACAGTCAGATAGAAATAGGTACTTTACTATAGAGGTTGTCCGTTTTCAATCGCGCCTCTACAACCATATAGAAATAGGAACATAACTATAGAGGTTGTCCGTTTTCAATCGCGCCTCTACAGTCATATAGAAATAGGTACTTAACTATAGAGGTTGTCCGTTTTCAATCGCGCCTCTACACCCATATAGAAATAGGTACATAACCATAGAGGTTGTCCGTTTTCAATCGCGCCTCTATAGTCAGATAGAAATAGGATCATCAGGGCGTACTTAAGTTCATCAAGACACACTCAGGATTATCAAGACACACTCAGGATTATCAGGAAACACTCAGGATCATCAGGACACACTCAGGATCATCAGGACACTCTTAGGATCATCAGGACACTCTTAGGATCATCAGGACACACTTAGGATCATCAGGACACACTTAGGATCATCAGGACACACTTAGGATCATCAGGACACCCATAGGATCATCAGGACACACTTAGGATCATCAGGACACACACAGGATCATCAGGACACACATAGGATCATCAGGACACACATAGGATCATCAGGACACACATAGGATCATCAGGACACACTTAGGATCATCAGGACACACTTAGGATCATCAGGACACACATATGATCATCAGGACACACTTAGGATCATCAGGACACCCATAGTATCAACAGGACACACTTAGGATCAATAGGACACACTTAGGATCAATAGGACACACTTAGGATCAATAGGACACACTTAGGTTCAACTGTACACACTTAAGATCTGGAGGAAACTCTTAGGATCAACAAGACACACATAAGATCAACAGGACACACTTAGGATCAATAGGACACATTTAGGATCAATAGGACCCACTTAAGATCTACAGGAAACTCTTAGGATTAACAGGACACACATAAGATCTACAGGACACACTTTTGATCAACAAGACACACTTAAGATCCATAGGACACACATATGGATCAAGAGGACACACGTATAGCAACAATTAATGTATAGGAATAGAGAAGATAAATATGAATAGAGAACATACATAGAAACAAGGAGATAAAACACACTTGATTTTGTAACAGATATATAGAAAGTAAAAATATTCTAGAGAATTAATGTAGTAAGCAATAGCTAAGTTAGTAACAAATTTTCTAATTTTTGTCTCATATCTCAATACTAAATAGATTGTTAATTAATATTAATAAACTTTAGGATATATAGCTTAAATAGAAAGACGGTATCCAACATACAACCATTGGTCATAAAATTCATTGTCAGGTCCAGGTTTTTCCACCCTTCTCCTGATGATGAATAGAAATCTTTCTATTCGAAAGCTTGATATCTGAAAAAACCTTCAACGCAGAGTTAAAATAACCTCTAATATTATGGATTTCCCGTTGAGTTTGAATCTTTTCAATCAGTTTGACGATCGTATTCATTCCTTTTCATTATAAATGGAAAACCGATAGAGTCCGTAATAATTAAAGAAGGTATTCAAAAAACATTTGATGAATTCCAAAAAGGTTTATCTGTCAGAAAAGCTGCTGGAATTGGAGGTGTAGCAAGATCTCCACTTATGGAGTATACTTTAATTATTCGATGAAATATTTAAGATGTAATTTACTAATTTTGGTGAATTCCAAGAGAAAGGAAATAGTTATACCCAAAGTAAAAGGATATAGTTATACCATTTGTTTTTGATATTTAGCTATTGAATATATGGATAATTTCAAAGTGATTACTCATGGGCTGTCTATATTTTGTTGGGGAAAATGTTCAATCATTACAATAATATTATTATGATAAAATTTCAAATATGATGAATTAGTACTGTGAATAACAAGTCATTATTGTTTATTTCAATTAAATTAGTAGATCCCAATTCAATCCTATCGTTTAATTACCCAATTTCCAATGTTTTAACCATTTTTATGGTGTCTGAATCATCCTCACAGCTTGTCTGAAGTTTCCCTCTAAGACAGTGGTTCTTAAAGTATTTTTCTCGCGCACCCCTTGCTTTTCTCAGGCACCCCCTGAGCATTGTATTGCATTGAAATAGATTGAAAAGATACATTTAGAATATATTTGGTTACAATGATTTGAGAATTAAATATGCAAATTGAATAAGTAAGGAAAATGATTGCTATATTTACATAATGTAAAATTATTTTTTAAAGGTCCCCTCCAAGCAAATATTTTTATTGCCTTATTCAACTAGGCTAATGTTTCTTATCATATTGCTGCAAACCGCATCGAATTTGGTAGCATGTTTTTAATTTTATATGCTTTTAAAGATTTTTATATTCAAAACTCTACAAAACCTATTTTACATCCGACTTACTAATTTAAGAAATTTTCCTCCTGAAGAAAAAGAATGTACACCATTTGTTTTGATTGTCAACTAGGTATTAGGTTTAATAAATCCATTTAATATTCGAGTAAAGGTATAAAATTGAATGAATTTATAATATAAACTTTTATATACCTTAGAAAACAATTAATATCTAGAATAAAGGCCGAAAACGCATGGTTTGTTTATAAAATTTAAATTTGTAATCAAAAACAAAAAGAGTGTACAATCTTCTTCTTGAGCATCAGATTAGTGATTCGCTCAATTATTGCTCACAGAGTATTAAAAAACTTTAAAAACAAATAATAAAATATTTACTGAACAGAATTGTATGCGGTTTGCAGAATAATGATCGTAGACCTTAGTTATATAATATTATGTAATAAACTCATTTTTTCCCCGGAGCCTGGAGAGGACCTTTAAGGTAAGGAAAATTAAAATCCATTAAAAATTAAAAGAAAACCATATTATTTGTTATGATAATGCAGTATATTACAACGTAGTTCAATAAATTTTCAGAAAATGAACAGTTGTAAACCAATAAAATAAAACTAATCAATTACGGAGTAGCGAAACTCACATATAATCCTGACACCGAAAGAAAAATTCGATATAGAAAGGTACAGTTTTTAGTTTACAATATGTTTATACAATGGAAGCTCCCTTATCGCAACATAACTTCATATCACAAACATTTTGAGGAAAAAATACTTCTTGTATATTCTGCATGATATTAATAGCAAGAATTGAACTTATAAACAACAGCCATCTCATGCACCCCCTAAAAACAATCCAGGCCCCAAAAAGGTGCCGCGCACCCCCGCTTAAGAACCACTGCTCTAGGAATTAGCATTCGGACACTTGAATCTCTCTAACATTTTGTCTTATAACTTTCGAATGAAGGTTTAAACTGTAAAACAGTCTTAATAAAATTGAAGTTAAATGATTTATGTATATACAGAATTATTTAGTTTACGAATTAATCATTTTTCCCAAAAACTGTCGGAATGCTCCCGGTCCTCCTCTATACCATAAGTGTTATCAGTGTGACGTCTTATAAGTATCATAAGTTCTTAACGATAGCGTCATATAATATTGAATACTAAATATTCGAATTCATTCTTTCTGTTATCTTTTCACTACGTAGCGTGCCGCACGTTTCTATCACGTCACAGATACCATTCAAAATGAATCAATACAATTGATATCGTCATGCTGATTTGTAATATCTTTTCACTAAGTGGCGTGGCGGGTGAAAGGACAACCCCCCCCCCCCACCAGGGAAATAACACGCCCCTCCCCGGACAGAGGTTCTAGGTCAATTCGCCGAAAACAAATTCGTCGAAAAACTTTCGCCGCACGACACATTCGCCGAAAATATGTCAATTTTTTTAGCAGACTAATTGGTTTACTACAAGAATTAAAGTTTATTGAAAATACTGTGTTAATGAGTATTTAAAATTGATCCTTTTTTCATTAACTATAAATTAAAGGGTAATTAATTGTCTGGTTTTAAGGCCATATAAATACTTTTTCTTAGTCCCATTATAAAAGTTTCAAAATAAATTTAGTATGGATTTAACGGCTGCTTCGGCCATATCGTCAAAAGGAAAAAGGAAATGCAAAAAGAAATTAATTGCAAAGGACTAGAAGAAGCAGTCATAAAGAAAAATGGCTCCATGAATGTAATCATGCCTTTTTATTATAAAAGGAAAACTGTTAGACGCCGTACAATATAGAAGGTATTCGAAAAACATTTTATGAATTTCAAAAAGGTTTATCTGCCAGAAAAGCTGCTTAAATTGGAGATGTAGCAAGATCTACACTTAAAGACTATACTTTAAACATTCGAAGAAATATTTATGATGTAATTTACTAACTTTAGTGTAATTCCAAGAAAAAGTTAATCTTTATATCCAAAGTAAACGGAAATAGTTATACCATTTGTTTTTGATAAATAGGTTATAGCTATTAAATATGTGGATAATTTCACATTGATTACTCATGAGATATCTATATTTTGTTGGAGAAAATGTTCTATCATTACAATTATGGTAAAATTCCAAAAAACAATTCATTTTAATTACTGTGAATAACAAGTCATGGTTTATATCAATTAAATTCGTTGATCAAAATTCAATCCTATTGTTTAATTACCCAAATTTCCTATGTCTTAGCCATTTTTATAGTGTCCGAATCATCCTCACAGCTTGTCCGAAGTCTCCCTCTAGGAAAGAGCATTCCTACACTTGAACCCCTCTTACATTTTGTCTTACAACTTTCGAATGGATGTTCAAACTGTAAAGCAGTCTCAATAAAAATTGAAGTAAATTGCTTTATCTAATAGTAAAATTTGAATTGGTTTACGAATTATTGAGTTTTTAACAAAAACTGTCTGAATTCTCCCGGTTCTCCCATATCATCTTGATATCAATTAAAGTACACGTTTAGAAATAAAAATCAATCTATCTATACTAATAATTTCCTTAGTGTGTTTATTTATTTATTTATTTGGTGTCCGCTTTAACACTACGGTTATTAAACATGAAGAATGTAACTATGATACGCACAGGAATATATTGACTTGATATCTAAATTTCCCGTTTTTATTCAATTTTTAAATGCATTTCATTTATATAATATATTAGACTATGCTGAAAATTTAATTTTAATTGAATTCATTAAAAGTAGCCTAATAACGGGTAATAAATTGGTATTGATAAGTGATTTGAATTACGTTATTGATTATTAATTTATGCTTAAAATTGAAACACGGGATGCTATAGTATGGGTGCCCATCACAGGAAAGACAGAAAGTGTTCACTTTCAGAACAGAGCTTTAGTTTGTTTTCTATCTGTGAGATTATTTTATCTCGTTTTCTAGTAATGTGATTTTCTGAACTACAATCATTCATATTATCACACTAAAATGAAAATTGATTAGGATTATCAGATTATCATGAGGTATGAACCATAAAAACTTTGACCGGATAATTACCAGCCGGACATTTGCCATCCTCGGACAATTGCCACCCTCGGACACTTGCCACTCGGACAATTGCCACCCTCGGACAATTGCCATCCGGATAATTGCCATCCTCGGACAATTGCCACCCGGACAATTGCCACCCTCGGGCAATTGATATTTATGTTCAGAATTCTAAAATTTTCTCATATTAAGTGGAAAGCACACCATAAAAGTTATTAATTAAGAAGGTTATTACCTTATTGGTCTGGATGAGGGATCTGAGGGAGGGTGGGGGTATAAATTTCACTGTTGTTCCTTATAAACTAATGGTATTAATATGTCAGGTTAAGATAAATCAAACAAAGATATCAATATGTAATACAGTATAGGATTCCTTCATTACGGACAACAGATCAGTCCGTAAATATTATATTCTGTAAATAATGTACTAAGCGAAATAAGGAAGGGTAAGAAGTAGTGAAGTAAAATATTCATTGAATTCCTATTTTTTGGCGTACTGTTACGGAAATTCTCTTTTGTTTGTGAAATTCCATAACAGAGGCCAAAAATTAGCGTTATTTTATTGTAAACTAGATGACGGGCACTCATAGAGCGCATACCTTCGACGCCTCTTATAAATGATCCGTTCCCTCCTAAAATCTAATAAACTGGTTCCAGAATAATGACCATTCAACCCACCAAATAGCTGGACATTTGGATGAATACTTTTTGAGTTATAAATGACGTTGCCCTTCAACCCAATCGCTACCAAAATATAATTAAATGGTTCCTGGATATTGACCAATCGTCTCATCAAATTTCAAGCAATTTGGTTGAAAACTTTTTTGAGTTATAAATTACCTTGACCTCTGACCGTAATTGAGTTACGAGATAAAAAGATAAGGTGGAATTTGTAAGCTCCTGCAATGCCTCATACGTACTAACCCTTTAACTGCGGCCCTCACAAACAACTTTTAATATACAACTTTTCACTCTAACCTTTCATTTTAATTAAAAGAAGATATGAACTCGAGACCAGCGTGAGTGGCTAGCAGTATGAGTAGCTATATCACTATATGTGACCACTGGTGGGTTAAAGTGTTTTGATTGATCCCACATAATGCTGTTGAGTATAAATCTTTTCAATCGAATATAAACTATATGCATAACATATAATTTACCAAAATACTACTATTTATATTTTATGTTATGTTTGGCGTGTTAAAAAAAAAAAATACAAATGAAATTAGAAAAATTGTGATGTTTTTAATTTTTAAGTGTCATTTGGGATGGTTCGGACACTTCTGTTTAGGTTGGTTCGGACGGTGTCCAAGACTTCCCTCTGTATCAGATCCAGTCCACCATTACAATTTATTGAAGTAATTCTTATTGAATAGGACATTCTGAACTATTTTAATTGGCATAGCATTCGTTTATATGATTAGTTCCAACTTTTTATATTTGTGTCTATATTTGACAGTTTGACAGTTTCATTATAAAAGGAAAACTGATAAAGTCCGTAATAATAAAAGAAGGTATTCAAAAAACATTTGATGAATTCCAAAAAGGTTTATCTGTCAGAAAAGCTGCTGAAATTGGATGTGTAACAAGATCTACACTTACGGACTATACTTTAAACATTCGATGAAATATTTAAGATTTAATTTACTAATTTGGGTGAATTCCAAGAAAGAGGAAATAGTTATACCAAAAGTAAAAGGATATAGTTATATCATTTGTGTTTTGATATATAGCTATTGAATATAAGGATAATTTCACAGTGATTACTCATGGGCTATCTATATTTTGTTGGAGAAAATGTTCAATCATTACAATAATATTATTATGATAAAATTTCAAATACGATGAATTATTACTGTGAATAATAAGTCAATGGGTTTATTTCAATTAAATTAGTATATCCGAATTCAATCCTATCGTTTAATTACCCAAATTTCCAGTGTTTTAACCATTTTTATGGTGTCCGAATCATCCTCACAGCTTGTCCGAAGTCTCCCTCTAAGAAGGAGAATTCGTACATTTGAATCTCTCTTACATTTTGTCTTATAACTTTCGAATGAAGGTTGAAACTGTAAAACAGTCTTAATAAAATTGAAGTAAAATGATTTATTAGAAATATTTACATAGTTAAATATTTTCATAGTTAGATTCGAATTAGTTTACGAATTATTCCTTTTTCCCCAAAAGTGTCCGAATGCTCCCGGTTCGCCCCTAATACATTATACATACATGTATGCAAATGCTTTAGTTCATAATTTGGATTCACATTATGTGATTAGACCTACGCATCAGATTGTTTTAAATTTAATTTTTATATAATAACTTTCAATTCTGTAGAAATGAAAATAAATAATAAATTGAACAGAGGCTGAAGTTCGTATTATGGATACACGTACATTAATAAAAGTCTTTCGTTGAAATGTTTTCGGCCAAATTTACGTTCTGCCAATAATTTCCTTTTGGCCAAGTAAGCGTCATTCGGTCAACTATATTACATATATGCAATTACGAATTACCTATACCTCAATAATTTTATAAATATATTTACCAATATTACAATCAAATTAGAAAAGTTCGAAAACATGGTAAATAATCTGAAACATATTATTAATGCAAAGGTTAAAATGAATTTGATTCGATTATAAAATAGAATTTATCGGTTTAAAACTAAGAAATTAGATTTTTGTCATAATAATAATTAATTTATGAAGTAATTATGGGTATAATACATGATTAGATTATTGTCGGTAAATTTCATCATGATAAGAAGATAAGATAAGAATATATGAGACATACTGGCTGATATTATAGACTATAGAGTATAGACGCTTTGTAGACAAATGTGATCAATCCATTAGTGCTGAACAGTTCGGCCAATTTCATCCGACTTCAAATTGCGCCACATTTCATGAAATATAATGGCACCGACATATACGTAATTTGATTAGTCATTAATTAATGCATCTTCAGATAAGAAGACACGGTCGTGAAAGGAAGTGCGTCGTTCCTGTGTAGAATTTAAAAGTGTTATTTTTAAGTTTAGTATTAAGGTAGCATAAGTTTAAATATAAGTGTAGAATAAGTTATATTTAGAATAAATGAAAATGGGCCTCGGTAGATCCCCTCCTTCCTCTGGTAGCCGATCAATGGGGGAAACTCTTGAAGCTGAGAAGCATGCCTTGTCCCTGGGTAAGACCTATTCTGTAGCGGATGATCTGGATGGAGTTGGAGGAGATGATTTATGTGGGGGGTGTAGGAAGGCGGTTGGGGATGATCAGAGCGGCATTCAGTGTGATGTGTGTGTGAAGTGGTATCATGTGGACTGTGGGGGGCTGAAAAAGAAAGATTACGATTATTTTAAAGGGAGGGCTGAGTCCATATGGGTCTGTGGGATGTGCAAGAAGGTGGTTCGGGGAGCGGGTGAGAAGATAAAGAAGCTAGAAAATGAGAATAATGATCTGAGAAGGGAAAACAGGGAAATGATGGAGAAGTTCAATGAGGTGATAGAGCAGGTAAAGGGAATAAAAGAGGACATTAAAAGAGAACTGAACGAGGAAATAATGAGAGAGATGGGGGATATGATAAATAATAATGGAGAAACTAAGTTGCTGGCGGACACTATGACTATGAATGGTGGTAGTACTGGAGAAATGGTAGAGGGAATAAAGAAAGAAGTTTTGGATAGGGTTAGGCAGGAGGATGATAAGAAAAAGAAAGAATGTAATGTGATAGTTCATGGGATGAAAATAGAAGCAGAAGGTGATAGGATAGCATTTGAAGGTATAGTGAGGGATCAGCTGGAATTAAGAAATATAGAGGTTGAGGAAACGGTAAGATTAAGTAAGGGAAAAAGGGAAACAGGAAATGAAAAGAATGAGGATAGGCCAGCTCCTCTACTTGTAAAGCTGAGGACTACAGGGCAAAAGTGGGCTATAATTGGAAGGGCAAAAAATCTCAGAAATGCAGGAGAAAAGTATAGGAGAATGATGATTGTGCCAGACCTGACAGTAAAAGAGAGGGAGGAGGATAGGAAGTTGAGAGATGAGCTTAGAAGACGAAGAGATGATAGGGAGAAGGGTATTTATATTTCAAAAGGAAAAATTATAGTAAGAGAGATGCTTACAAATGAAAAGCAGGAGGAATGAAAGAGAAACAGGAGGGAGATAGGAGGGAGGTATGTTGGAGGTGAGATGAACCAGGGGGTGTTAAGATTAAAGGGAGGAAGAGTGAATTTAGGGGATGGGGTGAAGCTGAGAGTTGAACTGATAAATGTACAGGGATTGACAGATGCCAAAGCAATTGAACTGGGGAGAAAGATGAATGAAGAAAAGGAAAGTAATGAAATGAGAATAATTGGGCTTGTTGAGACTCATGAGAAGTATAGAAGAGTGGAATGGGGAAACCAGGTGGCATTGATAGAGCAGATGAGAGACTTGAAGGATAAGAAGGGTGGAGGTTTGATGTTCATTACAAATAATTTGGAGAATGTATTTATTAGCAAACAAAATGGTGGATGTAGTGATGTGTTGGTGGGGGAGGTAGAGGTATGTGGTACAAAGCTGATAATCATATTGGTATATCTAGATACTAGGGAAACAGAGAGGAATGTAGATATCTATAGGGATATGGACAGGAAAATGATGGAGATTCCAGAGGGTATGGGTAGGATAGTAATGGGAGATTTTAATGGACATGTTGGCTTTCTGGGAGATCATGACTTGAATAGGAATGGACAGATGTTGTTGGAATTTATGGAGAAGTGGAACCTGGTAATGTTAAATGCGGAGGAAAATTGTGAGGGGAAGTATACTAGGGTGCAGGGTAATGAAAGGAGTATAATTGATTATGTACTGGTTGATGAGATTATGCACGCCAGGTTTCAAAAGATGAAAATTGACGAAGACAAGAGAAACTATGATTTATCTGACCATTGTTATATAGAAGTTATGTTTGAGATACGGGAGGCTAGGATGAGGAGAAAAGGTTGCGGCTGGCAAATAAGCGAATTCTATGGGGTCAATGATGATGAAGCAATGGGAAGGTTTGTTGGGGAGGTGGAGAGGGAAATAGACAGAGGAGAGGTGATGCTGGTGGGTGATTTGGAGAGAATTATAAAAGAGAAAGCAGATGAATGTTTGAAAGTGAAAGTTAAGAAGAGAATTGATAAAGTGAAAGAGAAAGTGGTGGAACCAGCTTGGATAAATCAGAATATAAGAGATGAAATAAAATATAGAAGATATCTTAACAGAAAAAAGAGGAGAGCAAGCAATGAAGAGGAAGAAAACAGGTACTGGGAGCTCTATAGGAAACAAAAGGATAAAGTGAAGAGGATTGTTAGGGATGCAAAAATGGGACACGAGGTGAAAGTAGCTCAGGAGATAAAAAGAAATAAGAATGGGAAGAAATTATGGAAAATGATAAGCAAGTTAAAGGGCGAAAATGGAATGGAGAGAAAGAAGAAACTATATAGGGAGGATGGAGGAGAGGTACCAGAGGGAGATGAAGGTGAAGTTATGATGGGGTGTTGGAGAGAAATATATGCAAGACAAGGTAATGGCATTGTGGAAGTTTGGAATGACCAGAGGAGGAGGGATTATGAGGAGGAAAGAAGACAAGGTATGGCAGAGTTGGAGAGAAGGAGAGGTGACAGAAGAGAAAACCTAATCCAAGGATTACCTACAATAAGAGTGATAGAGGGTGTTGAGGGATGGATGGAGAACATAAGGTTCGAGAGAGGAGATGTGGAGGGGAGACTGAGGAGGATATGCAGTGGAAAGCAGCCTGGCCCAGACGGTATCAAGGGAGAGCTGTACAAAGCCTTGGGAAAGAGTGAGAAGTGTGTGGACAAGTTGGTGGAGGTTTATAATCGGCTGCTGGAGGATGAGGAGGTGATTGAGGGATGGAAAATCTCAAAAACAGTAATGCTGCCTAAAGTTAAGAAGCCACAAGCTAGTCAGCATCGGCCTGTGGCGCTGACAAATGCTGGTTATAAGATGTTTATGGGATTATTGAAAGAGAAGGTGAGTGAGCAGAGGATGTTAGATGAGAGAGTGTGGAGTCTGCAGGCGGGGTTTACGGAGGGAAGAAGGATGGAAGAAAATCTGTTCTTGTTGAGGGCGAGTGTGGAGGAGAGCTATAGGAAGAAGGAGGCATTGGTGGTAGTAGCGATGGACTTTGCGAAGGCATTCGATAGTGTGGATAGGGGGACGCTGATGGGGGCTCTTATGTACTATAAGTGTGACCCAAGAATGATTAGTGTGGTGGCAAATTTGTACCAGGGAGATAGGACTGAGATATGGAGGGAGGGAAAGCAGTTGGGGGAAACTGAAGTTGGAAGTGGGATCAGGCAAGGTTGCACGGGTTCTCCGCAGCTATTTGTAATGGTTGTGGGAATGATAATTGAGAAGCTGTTGAGGAGTGGTATGGGATACAGAAGGGGGGGAGTCAGAGTGCCAGTTCTTTTCTATGCGGATGATGGTCTGTTGCTGGGAAGGAGTGTTGAGGAGGCGAGGAGAATGATTGGGGTGCTAGGGAGGGAGCGGAGAGCTGTGGACTGCGGATCAATAGGGAGAAGAGCATGTGCATGGTTTTCAATGAGGGAGAAGGAGGAGAGGCTGAGGTGGGGGGTATCAGGTGTGTGGGGGAGATGAGGTACCTTGGTGTGTTGGTGACGGCAAAGAGAGATTGTTTTGGTGAATGCAAGAAGGAGAGGATTGGGAAGGCTGAGAGGATGGCAAATCTGACATATTCGGTCGTGGGGAGGTCGTGCGATAGGTTGCTTGTTGGGAAGACTTTTTGGAAGGGGGTGGTGCTACCTAGTGTCCTGAGTGCAGGTGGAGTACTGGTGTGGAGCAAGGGGGAGAAAGTAAGAATGCAGAGAATTGAGAATGGAGTGTGGAGGAAGGTTATGGCCGCACCCTCGTGGACTCCCACTGTGGCTCTTCAAGGAGAAGTGGGATGTTCTTCAGTGCTTGCCAGAGATATGAAGGAGAAGTTGAAGTTTGCCAAGCATTTGATGAGGACGGAGAGTGTAGTTTTGAGAAGGGTGATGGGGGAGATGAGGGTGGAGCTGAGACAGGATCCATGGATGAGGATGGTGGATGGCTACTTGGGGGAGGTGGGTGTGAGTTGGAGGCAGTTGGAGGATATGAGCAGCAGCCATGTTGAGAGACTGGTGAATGAGTGGGAGCATGAGAGGTGGAGATTGGAGATTGAGGAGAAGTCGACCTTGCAGTACTATAGGGAGAAGGAGAGGATTGGGGGGGGGGGGGAGTTTTATGACAATAGTTGGGGATCGAGGTTGCTGTTTGGAGTGAGGAGTAATACGTTGAGGCTGGGTTGGAGGATGAGGCATTGGGGAGGTGTGGTGGGATGTAGTATGTGCGGAGCTGTAGAGGAAACTCTGGAGCACTTTATACTCGAGTGTCCGAGTCTGGAGGCGGTGAGAGAGCGTCATGGGGTGCGGTCGATGGGGGAAGCGATGTGCTTTGGGGAGCGGGACACTCGGAGGGTGTGTGCATTTTTGGAGGAGGCGTGGGGTGTTAGGATGGGAGAGGGGTGAGGTGTGTGAGGCGGCTGGCGGGGTGACGGCCCTGCGGAAGGTTATCGGAGGAAGGTGAGGGTGAAACCGGTGGCGCTAACAAGCCTATACCGACCAAGTTCCAGTTCCAGTTCCAGATAGCTATATGAAAATTACAGAAATTTTAATTACTAATAAATAGAAATTTATTCATTTTGTGCAATAACATCAGCTGTTAATTCATACATTTTTCTTTCTTTTAGTCAGGTTCCATTTAATTAAAGTTAACATTTAGTCACACTTCCCAAAAAGCAATATTAATTATGAAATAGATCATCAATGGATGGCTTAGGTACTCCTCAATCAATTATATAATTTTTCATATGTCTATTAGTCAAATATTTGATATAGGCCTAGCTGAATAATGGCATTCATATAACATTTTTGATTAAACCAGGTATACCAACTGTTGTGGTTCACGACATAAACAAAAGGCTCAGCTGTTCTTACAGGGGATTTTATGGAATCACTTTATTGGTGATACCACACCGATACTTCATTAATCAGTAGATAATCAATCTCCAATCACCTCAAAAATTAATGATTTTAAAATTAAAAGTAGTTATTTAGTAAAAAATCACGTTTTCTTAAATATTTTGAAGCGTAAATTTACATGACTGTATGCATTTCCGGTATTATTATATATTTTCATGGCTGCCAACCTCGCGCTGGTATTATTATTCAGAAGCAGTGTTGCCAACTGTTGTCGCCATTTGCACTTAGTGGGTGTGTTTAGCTTCTTCGACAAAATATTAACTACATTTTATATAGTGAAATCTCTTGTGATGTTTTTATAGCTTTTCATCAAGATAGTATGGTATTTTTGTAGTTATTTGTTAAATAAACAGGGTTAATCTGCTTCTACAATGGCGCAGTCTGTCAATTGCAGCCTGGATGACATCGATTTGAATGCTCTGAAGGTAAATTAACTTGATTCAATTAAATATTTATCTCGGCGTAGGTATTATATTTATAGTCTATCAGGTAATTGTAATAGCATTCGTATCTTTGAACCTTGAATCATTCCCAATCATTCAATCTAGGTATTATCTATTAATTAATTACCTTCTACCCATAGGCTAACTAAGCTATCCTAGGTATCTAGTGCCCTATATAGTATATAGAGGCTCTCAGACACATCACACAAGCTGGTGCCTTATATTAGTTATATAATAATTTAATACTATATAGTATAAATGTAATTTATAAATTGTAACCCACTCTACACACATAATGACTAATGAGTAATTTGTCTCATGACTTTCAGAGACAGAGACGTCAGAGAGGACTGATAGTCTAATATTTTAATTAAAGTGAAGTTTCTCTCAGCTCAGCCTTACAGGCTTTCACAAGCAGAATTAATAGTTTTCAATATTGTATTGAATTATTCAGTATTCTCTGAAATCATCTTATTCAGAGTAGGTATGTCCAATAATGTGAGTTATGACTGTTATGTGACGTCTGTTATAAACTTATAACTAATTTATTGGTTAACTTAGTAAAACTAAAAAATACACATCTAAAATTAAAATCATAATAAGATCATTAAGATGCAGCCCAGTCTGTATTTGGTGCACAAAATCCCACTGACTTTTTCAAAAAGCTGAAAAATCCACCATAAATTTACAGCCAGTCTGTATTTGGTGCACAAAATCCCACTGACTTTTTCTAAAAGCTGAAAAAGTCCACCATAAATTTCCAGTATTTTAGCTGATCCACCAACATTTTTCCAATTTATCCACCGAAAATTAATGGTAACATAGGAATAAATAGCTAAAAATCCAGCAACTTTGCCAGAATATTATAATCAAAGGGGAAAAAATTCCACCGACATGTCGGTGGAATTTACCACGAAATACAGACTGGATTTACAGTAATTTGGCTGATCCACCAACATTTTCCCAATTTATCAACTGAAAATTGATGGTAACATAGGAATAAATAGGTAGCTAAAACAATGAACATGATGAAAATTCCAATGATATCTTGGGAGATATTCAATTTCTCTAATAAATAAATTCCTGCAATATCGGAGGATATTTAGCTATTAATTTCTATATTACCATTAATTTTTGGAGGAGAAACTGGAAAAATGTTGGAGGACTAGACAAATTGATGAAAAATGTTGGCAGCTATTTCTCAGATTTTTGAAAAAGTCAGAGGAGTTCAGTGCACCAAATACAAACTGGAGACCAGTACCACCGACATGTCAGTGGAATCTACCATGAAATACTATATGGGATGCAGCTAAGGTTCCGGGAAAGTTAAAACTTGTGAAACCAAATCAAAATCTATGAACACTAAAAAACTAAGAACTATATTTACTAAAACAATATTCTCTAATAAGCTTAGCTTCTTAAATTTAAAATCTGACATTGGTTCTGTTAAAATTATAAAATAGTAGGAAGTTTGTTGTACAATTCTATGGATCTAAAAATAGTAAAATTTTGCTCCAATTCTGTTTGAATTGGAGGAAGATAAAATCTATTTGTTCTACTAGTATGCATTTTCTCAGATAAATATCTAAATAAATACTTATATATATTATTAAATTAGCTTAAATTTATGGAGACCAATGAAAATTTTAATTAAGTATCATTATTGTATTTTTTTTTATATGATCCAGACTGTATTTCATTGAAAATTCTACCGACTTACTTGTCTGTGGAGACTGGAGTTTTCCCCATTTGAAAATAATATCTAGCAAAGTCAGTGTATTTTTAGCTGTTTATTCTCATGTTACATTCCAGGATGATCCAGGTAATATAGCATGTACAAACTTGTCATTTTAATGGTGAGTTTGTGACAGTTATTTTGATCTCTTCAATTGCAAATGCAAAATGGTGAGAATTATTTATTTTTCTCCTATGCTACAATATTATTTTGGAGAGAATTTATGGTAATTGGATCAGTTTGGAGAGAAATTTGGTGATTTTTGAAGAGAGCGGGAGAGCCATTATGTCATACTTTTTTACTTGGTTACCATCAATTTTTGGCAGATAAATTGGGGAAAATCTGAAAATGTTTGTGGATCAGCCAAATTTTTGGTGGATTTTTTCAGCTTTTCGAAAATGTCGGTGGGATTTTGTGCATCAAATACGGATGGGCATATGACTGAAGTCTGAAGATCTGTAACGAAACAGACCAATAATTCGTAACTTCATAACTTACCTTAGCTTCAAAACAATCAACACGTTGACCACGATGTGTACCATACATGTACACAGAGAACTTTCCCTACCGGCGATGTGCACATATATAGTACACGCATCAAAATTTAAGTTTCTTTAATTCGATGTATATCAGTTTATATTAGAAATTTTAAGGAATGGTATACTGTGACAAGAAGGTAAATAACTAAAATGAATATATATAGATCTTGAAAAATATATTTATTTATAACTATAATCTCAATTAATGTAATACATGTTTAAACCTATCGCCAGTAAAGCAAACATGCTGGATCAGCAATCGCAGTCAACGTGTTAAACATAAAATTTATTAATTTATATCATAATCATGATTTGTGTTTCATTTAATAGACTTTCTTCTGAAAAGTTGCTTGATGACTTAAATGGGAAATTCAATTAATGTTTTTGATAAAATTAAAAATAAGTTTATAGTATTTTTTCAATAATTTTATTTCAACTGTTATAAAATTCAGGTAAATTTTATTGGTTTTGGTCCTAAATTGCAGACAATATTATTTTGAATGATTTAATCTGAATACCGTTTATAAAAAAATAAGGACTCCGATATGACAAAATTAACAATTTTCTTCTCTGAACGAACACTAAGAATAAGAAAAACTGTAACCCAGGCATTAGATCGAGGTAATGCCCAAATGCTCGGATTGGAAGCGAAATGATTCATCAGATCAGAACAGAAACCAAGTAGATATTTTGGGAAAGAACATTTTTCAGATATGTTAGAGAGACCTTTCATACTCAGAACTGTTGTTTGAAAATGCAGAAATGGAAGCTGTGAATACTGAATTAGTTTCACATAAATTTATATGCACACAGGCAGAAATATGCATGTATTGTAAATATCAAGTTCTATTTTACATGAGGATCATAGCTACTCATCCCCCTTTAGATATATATATATATATATATTGTCGAGATTTTGTCTTTTGTTTGGATATAACTGATTCTGGAATTGATATTAGTTCTATAACTTTGTAGTAACTCATGCGAGAATATTGAATAAACATTGTTTTTTTAATCATGTTTTTGTATATATTTTTTATATATAGCTATATATTTATATTATGTATATATATTTTTTTGTTATTTTCTATGTATAATTTCTATATATCTTTTTTTCTTTTACTATTGAAACCTCTTTAATTTTAATGGGGAGGTACACCAGTTCATTCATATTTGGTTGATGTAGCTACTAGTGAAATATGAAGCAAGACATGGTGTATCTTTAAAATTAAGAATCCCATTTTCCAATTAGCTTATGAATAATTAATATCTTTTTTTTTTTTTTGGATAGAATAACATGCTATCAATAGCTATATTAAATATTTTCATAGTTGTACTAGTTGTTTAAACATTCAAACATTATTTCTATATAATTTTTGGTGACTTTGTTCATGGAGCCACTTTCCTATCTGCCTGCTTCTTCTAGTCCCTTGTACTTAATTTCCTTTTGACGTCAGCGATATGGCCTTTGGTTCCGAAGCAGACATTAAACCCCTACTAAAAAAAAAAAAATTAATCATATATATAACTTTTGACATCCAGCTAATTTGTTCCCTCTATTCACAGGACCCTGCTGGCATCTTTGATCTCATAGAAGTGGTTGGAAATGGCACTTATGGACAGGTGTACAAGGTAATTATATTATTTAAAGTAAGAAATGAATATGGTAGAAAATGTGTCTATTTAAGTTATCAGTGTAGCTATGTATTACTCATTTTAGGTAGCAGACTAACATTTTTACTGGATATTATCAGATACATATTAATCTTACTCCCCAATTAATTATACAAATAGAAATGTTGGCTAAATATCTATCACATTGTTTTTAAAGAAACTAAATCCTTCATTCAATTTTAACACCTATAACTAGAGCAAAAGTGCTTCTGTACATTCTTATTTCTTCAATCCAAAAATTAACAGTTTGACGGCCAGGATTCATATATAAATGGGAAATTGAGACTCCACTGGCGATTATATTTTACTAAACAATATTTCGAGCAGGTTTCTTAGCTCGTTTTCAAGTTGTTCCTTGAAAACGAGCTAAGAAACCTGCTCGAAATATTGTTTAGTAAAATATAATCGCCAGTGGAGTCTCAATTTCCCATTTATATTCTTATTTCTGATAATACTCTCTCTGTCTTTCACCTTTCAATCCACCCATCAAATTAGAAATAATTAATATTTTCAATATAGTTACATTGTTCTGTTTAGTCTTATAGAAATTCATACATTTCTCATCTTGAAATTGTTAATCATATCAATATAATTAGTTTTCCCATTTTAATTAAATATATATCAGATTTTTAGATATCCCTCAACTACCTAAATTGAAATGTTTATATAGGCACTGTTGGTTAGGACAATCATTCTTGAGATTTACTTATTATTTTAACATGTCGTAATTTTCTGCTCTTGTTCTCAGGGACGCCACACCAAAACAGGTCAGCTGGCGGCCATCAAAGTCATGGATGTTACCGAGGTGAGTGAATTCTTAATGTTGTAAATACCCTTCAACTGTTTGTAATAACGACTGGAATATAAGCTTTCTCCTTTCAGATGTTCTATAAAGATTAAAATAAAACAAAATATTTTTGTTTATTTCAGGATGAGGAGGAAGAAATCAAATTGGAAATCAATGTTTTGAAAAAGGTTTGTTGCTATGTTTAAACATTATATTTTTCCTCTAGCTAATTTGTTTGAGGTCAATATAAAAAGTAACTAGTTGCAAGAATTATAGACTGTACAATTATCTACTTACTGATTAATTCATTTTGATTTTAGCATAGTGATGGTTATAAATATGTTCTTTTTTTTATCTATAGGGACGTTTTTATATATTCCTAATTGCCAGTGCTATTTGTTGGATCATTCAATGATGGTAGCTGCAGTATATTCAACAGAATAATGATTTACATTCCCACTGTAATTTTGTTTGCTAATTACCTGTTTACAGTACTCCCATCACCGCAACATAGCCACATACTACGGAGCTTTCATCAAGAAGTCTCCCCCCGGCAAAGATGATCAGCTGTGGCTTGTCATGGAGTATTGTGGTGCTGGCTCAGTCACAGACCTTGTCAAATGTGAGAACATAGTAATACTAAGTAGGATAGGTTCTGAGTTATTGCTCTGATGAATATTTTTTTCAGACATATAAGAAAAAACTGTAATTAAATATTCTAACTCATTTTAATCTCAATTAAAATAACGAGTTAATATGTTCAATAATTACAGTGTTTCTAACTTTCTTATATGTCCAAAAATATGGAGCTGTCCGATAACGTGGGAACTTACCCTATAGGATAGCATGGTGATACAGTAGTTTCTAGTTAGCTGCTTGTAGCTAATGGATAATTCTTGTAAAACTCCCTCCTATTTATCTATTTATCAGATTTTATGTAGCTAGTTCTTTTAAATCAATAAATTTATTTTGTGTTTCTGTTTTGTTGGTTATATCTTCAAATAATTATATAGTGTCTTAGAGATACTTTGATTTCACTAAAATAGTTACAGCAAAAAACTTCTTATTTGTTGGGAAGTTCTATTTTCGTCCTGCTCCTTCCATTAGTTTTAATTTGTGAACTTCTCTTATTTTACTCCTGTTCCTTTCTTCATTTCCAATTTCTTCTCTTCTGTTTCAGCCACCAAAGGACAAAGTCTGAAGGAGGAGTGGATAGCATACATCTCCAGGGAGATTCTGAGAGGTTTGTCCCACCTCCACCAAAGCAAAGTCATTCACAGGGACATCAAAGGCCAGAATGTTCTACTCACTGACAATGCGGAGGTGAAACTTGTAGACTTTGGTGTGAGTGCTCAGCTTGACCGCACTGTGGGACGTAGAAACACCTTCATTGGCACACCGTACTGGATGGCACCAGAGGTTATAGCTTGTGATGAGAATCCTGATGCTACTTATGACAATAGGTGCGTTTGTGTCACCATATGTAAGGGATTAGTCGACTTTTATTCATCAACACTTTCTAATTGGTTTTATGTAGCTATTGGGTTGCTAGGTTAATTCTATGTATCTATGATAATGTTTTTTAACATCAGCAGTACTATAAAAACTTTCATTCTGTAGTAGCTATTAGTTCAAACAAAAATTTAATTTCTTAAAATTATGAAACAAATCTTTTTTTATATTCTCTAAAGTATTTCTATATTGTTGATAGTTAGCTACTTATGTTATCTGTCACTAATTAGTAATTACTTGCTTCCTTAGGAGTGACTTGTGGAGTTTAGGAATCACTGCACTTGAGATGGCAGAGTCCCAGCCTCCCCTGTGCGACATGCATCCCATGAGGGCCCTCTTCCTCATCCCCCGCAACCCACCACCCCGCTTCAAAACACCCAAAAAGTGGAGCAAGAAGTTCCACTCGTTCATAGACAGCATCCTTGTGAAGGACTATCACCAGCGCCCCTCCACAGACAACCTCCTCAAGCACCAGTTTGTCAGGGACCAACCCACGGAGAGGCAGGTGCGCATTCACCTAAAGGATCACATTGACAGGTGAGTTTAGTAGAGGTAGCCACAGTCTGGTTAGTGTTTGTCATAGTCTGGTTATTGTTACAAGTTCGTTCAAAATTATTGTATCAAACAAATTTAAATTGTTAGGAATAATTTCCATTCAAAGTTAGTAGGTGTGGCAACTTATGAATTATAAAAAAATTATTGGGTAAAAATTACTGGATTCTGAAGCCAATTAAGCCATCAGTTCTAACTAACAATCTCTGAAAAAAGTATTTCATTCATGTTCAATTACCATAAGAAAATAATGACTACAAATTATCTATTTTAAAATTAGGTGGATAGCTAACTAGCTATATAGATAGAGAATTTATATTTCAGTAGGAAAAATTTCTCAATGGGTTAGCAAATTGTGAAATTTTAATCTTGTTTATTCTTTTTCACCCTGCTAGCTATACACTAATTATAATCTTGTATTAATTATCCTTATTTTATAAAGCCCTGAATAACATTGATCTTCTTGTTTCTGATGTCTTTATTTGTCTCACAGATATAAGAAACACAAGATGAAGGATAGAGAGGAGACTTTCAACTACAACAGTGGATCTGACAACGAGGAGGAGGAGATCAGACCTGGTGGAGAACCTTCCTCCATCATACAGCAGCCATCTGGTGACACACTGAGAAGAAACTTCCACCAGATTCAGGAGCACAAGGCGCAGCAGCAGGTAACGTATATACCTGACTAGTATAGTGAAAGTTATGAGTTTTATTGGTTCCTTCATAATTTACACCCACTTCATATCTCGTGGCTACTAGGTAGTTTTCTATGATTAAAATCTTATAAAACTATGTCATTGAAAGATAATTATGACGCAATTCTTGATGCATATCATTTCTTATAATTGAAGCATAGAAAACTACTTTTAATTCAGGTCCCTCATTACTGAAGTGCTTCATTACTTTCATAACTCCGAACTTAATAACTCGGGTATTTTACTGTACAGTGAAACAAAGTTACTAACTCTTCATTCAAAGCAATGTTATAATTTCAGTCTAGATAAAATCTAGCTATTGTATTTACACATCCAAAGTTTAGGGTAAGTTATGAATTATCGTTAGGTTCCACCGTTCACATCTTCTGTTGTACCTATAATATAAAACTATTCAGTAATAATTTCTATTATCGTTTTTTCATATATGACCGAAGATGTAAAACAGACTGATAATTCGTAACTTACCCTAGTTATTATCTTAGGTCCACACCCTAATATCTCTAACTGAATCTCATTTCCTGTCCCCAGGCTGCAGCTCTAGCGGCAGCACAGGCTGCACAGCAACAGCGCAATGGCAAGAGCAGCAAAAACGGCCCAGAGGAAATAGCAGAGCCAGGCCCACCTGCTAGACCTGCCCTGCCTTCCCGCCTCATGGTGAGTAATGAGAGTGGTGGGACCTTGCCTAGCAACGAGGATTTATTCCTGGGACATTGAGGGAATATCCCAGCTTCCAAGAAAGAAAGAATGTAGCTATGTCTGAATGTAGCTATGTCAGAATGTAGCATGTCAAATATTAGTTATGTGACTATGTCATATAAATTTTGTAGCTGCATCAAATGTCATAATATGAGTGCATGACTAAGTTTAATATTAATATCTAATTACTGGTCTAGTTGTAGCTATGGGCAAATATTTTTGTCCTATTTTGCTTTTCATTTTGTTTCATCTACTCCGCTATGTTGATATTTTCTTCTCATGCCAGTAATTTGTATTTATTTATCCCCTAGGACAATAATGGTGTGAGCAGTTCCAATGGCATCTCCGTGCCTGCCCCTCAAAGACCTCTCCCCCCTCCACCCCAGAGCAGAACAGACAACAAACCTGCCACACCTCCACAACTTCAACACAGGGAACACCACAGGTGAGTAGAGATAACTAGATGATGATATAGCTATCTAGGGTAAGTTCCGAGTTATCGGTCAGTAGCTACTACATCTTCGAACATATAAGAAAAAACAATATAAATATTGTTATTATTACACAGTGCTATCTAATAACAATTTTTATATTGTTTTTTCTTATATGACCGGAGATGTAGTACTGACCGATAATTCGGAACTTACCCTAGTGCACTACTGGTGATTAGATAGATATATAACTAGATATATCTATCTAGAGCACCACCATTAATATATCAATAATACCTTCAGGTAGTAGCTATTGTGTTAACATAATTTATATATCTTCCTATTGAAAATCAGTGTTTTTTTAGAATTTAAGTTAAATTACTTAATCTTTATTTTTTTCTCATTTTCAGTTGTCTAACCTACTGTTTTTATTTCATTTTCAGAGACAGAGACTCTCGCAATGCCAACCAGTCCTCCAAACAGGGTCAACCCCGCAAACCTGAGGTAAAATATCCTCACAACAAATGCATGCTGAGGGGCCGTACACACTCAGGGTTTTCTAGTCTCTCCACCAGAATTTTTGCTTAGCTCCTCCTACTTTTTCCACAATACTTTTGAACGATTGCTTCAAAAATCTCGTGGAAAATCAAATTCTAAATTCTCGTTGGGAAAAAGTAGGAGGAGCTTAGCAAAACGTCTGGTGTAAAGACTTCAAAAAACCCTACGTGTGTACTGCCTTTAACAAATAAAGGGACTTGCACTGCTGTAGTTTGAGTAGCTGTAATATGCCGATATCATAATAAATTATTTTTCTAGTAGCTAGTTACGTAGCCAGTTATTAGTCTGTTTATACACAGAAGTATGAATAGGGTAAGTTCTTAGTTATCGACTGGATCCACATTTTCGATCATGAAAGAAAAGAGTATCTAATTCAACATTTAAACTCTTCATTTCCTATGATACTTGCTGGTATCATGGATTACAAATTAAATTATATAGTGAAATTGCTAAATTTTATTGTCTTCTTATGAGATTGAAAATGTTAAGGGTAAGTTACGAATTATCGGTCAGTACTACATCTTCGGACATATAAGGAAAACCGATATAAAAATTATTATTATTAGCTACACAGCCCTTTCTAATAATAATAATTTTTTTTTA
Organism: Caprella mutica; assembly: GCA_947561585.1. Classification (NCBI taxonomy): domain Eukaryota; kingdom Metazoa; phylum Arthropoda; class Malacostraca; order Amphipoda; family Caprellidae; genus Caprella; species Caprella mutica. The sequence continues at coordinate 328,185 of CANNZV010001093.1, forward strand.
TAAGACCGAAGATGTATTACTGACCGATAATTTGTAACTTACCCAGACTTACTGATAATTGTAAAGAACTTAGTTCTGTCTTTAATTTAACTACCTAACCTTATCATTTAGCTACCTGCTCTTTTTTTCTCTTTTTACATATTAGCTAGCTACTTAGTTTAGGTATTAGCTACTTTTTGTAAAGTTGACCTGAGCACAATGACAAAAAACTTGTGATATCTATCCTCTTTATTTGATTCAACATTTAGTTCCTTCTTTGCTGACTTTATTTGATAGTTGAATATTATTAAAATGTACCTACCTACTATCATTCATGCTCAAAAGAGAATCTTTTTCTTGCTTAATTGAACTGTTATTTTGAACACTTGCTAGTTATATATTATAAAGAGTATACAAATCTTTATTTTAATAGATAATCTCTCGGCTTTATATCGCTAGCTACATATTAAAAGTTAAAACTAGCTATCTAAACAAACCGACATAATCTTGTTTATCTGTTCGTATTTTTGAAGATTATGACGAGATTTTATATTTTAAATCCTTAATCATTAAATATAGCTAAATGAATGACTTAAGCTACTTCAAATTAAATTAATGTAAACCAAACTACAAACATCCTATTAAATTTGATGTTTATTTCTTTTTAAATAACTCTAAATCTCCTAATTCATTCCTCTAACACTTTAATAACTAATTCACACTAAGTGCACCTCTGTGATTAGTTTATTTTTATTGATGTTTATATGTTTCCCTACAAGCTGTTAACGAGATATGATGTCTTGAAAGCAATAGTGATCTATATGACCAGGTGGATAAATTAATTGAATTATAGTAGATTTTTCAGGATTCAATTGCTAGCTAGATCTAGATCCCTTTATTAGCTGTGCAATTTATTTAATGGATATAGTAGTAATCTATTAATAAAACTATAATGTAGCTACTATATAAATATTAATATAATATAATCTATTGATAAAAATAATGCTATGAAAAGGATATAGCTTTTTCTCACAACTTTCTGAAAACTTACAAATTAATAACTAGACTTCAATAGAATTTGTCATAAAATTTGCAATATTGTTTAACAATTGTCACATAGATCACTACTGTTTTCCACCGCTGCTATTGATTTAATAGCATAATTAACTAAACAGATCTCCCTTCTAATCCTGTACTAACATTTTCTTTTATTTCTCCAATTTATTTCATTTCGTGTTTGTGTGCATGCCCTGTATGTCAAAACAACAGCCAAGGGAAGACATGGAGAAACATATCCAGGCAAGTTAGTTTGTCCCACTAGTCATATCCAGGCAAGTTAGTTTGTCCCACTAGACATATCCAGGCAAGTTAGTTTTTCCCACTAGTCATATCCAGGCAAGTTAGTTTGTCCCACTAGACATATCCAGGCAAGTTAGTTTGTCCCACTAGTCATATCCAGGCAAGTTAGTTTGTCCCACTAGACATATCCAGGCAAGTTAGTTTGTCCCACTAGACGTATCCAGGCAAGTTAGTTTGTCCCACTAGACGTATCCAGGCAAGTTAGTTTGTCCCACTAGACGTATCCAGGCAAGTTAGTTTGTCCCACTAGATGTATCCAGGCAAGTTAGTTTGTCCCACTAGACATATCCAGCCAAGTTAGTTTGTCCCACTAGACATATCCAGGCAAGTTAGTTTGTTCCACTAGACATATCCAGGCAAGTTAGTTTGTCCCACTAGACATATCCAGGCAAGTTAGTTTGTCCCACTAGACGTATCCAGGCAAGTTAGTTTGTCCCACTAGACGTATCCAGGCAAGTTAGTTTGTCCCACTAGACGTATCCAGGCAAGTTAGTTTGTCCCACTAGACGTATCCAGGCAAGTTAGTTTGTCCCACTAGAAATATCCAGGCAAGTTAGTCCATCATACTAATTGTATTATAGAGTATAAAATGTTAGAAATAGTTTCATATTCAAATAATAAGTTATGGAGGGAGGGTGGAATGTGTATTAGATATCTGGTGATGAACTCAGTAGATTGGAACAGCGAATTTTTTTCATTGGAAATAGCTAACTAAAAATCTAATGAAGAAATAATATGAACTCTCAAGTGTTAGTTTTTTATGCTATTCATGATTTATAGGCTAACATTTATTTTATTTGCACTCCATTTTATATGGTCCGTCCGTAAATCAAAGCCGTATTTTTCAAAATTGGCAGAGAATGTTACTAACAACTGCCTCTTTTCAGGACCTGGACATGTTGGCACACAAACTGAACCAGTTGGGGGGCAGCAGCAGTGGGGCCCACACCCCTCAGCAGGAGACTGGGGGTGCCTCCTCAAACACCCCCGCCTCTGCCATCTTGGAGGACGACAGTTCGGATGAGGATGATGACGGCAGAGTGGCTAATGACGGCACACTCTTGGCTTCTGATCCACCCAAACCACTGTGAGCACTCAGTAGCTTTTCTCTGCCAATGAGCAATGTCATATTGAGTAGCTACTAGTGATTTTATAATTACTCTTAATTTGATGAGAACTACCTAGCCATTATGAAGAAACATCATCTTCGGACTTGCTGTATGAATTTCATTGCTGCTGTTGATATGAATGATAACCACATTGATTATCCGGGTTGTGACAATATGCTCTTAAAATTGTAGATCCCAAGAATATCAAAGACGAAACGAAATGAAATGGTATCGAATACTATATTTCGCTGGTATAGAATGATCCAATACGGTTTAATTACCTCCGTCTATAATATTTTTGAGATCTATGATTTTAAGAGCATATTGTCACAACCCTTGTGATTATATATTTGTTTATAAACATGTTTACAATAGCGTTCATATTGTCGTTTATTTTCTAAGTATAACTTGTTATAGCTAGTTGATGGTAACTTAATAATGCCTCTCCATTTCAGTCCCCTGGAAGGAGGGTTCCCCCACTCAGCTGTTCAAGGACCTGCCCCCAACAGACCCCTCCCTCCCACTCCTGACGATGAAGAGGCTAACAGAACACTCGTCATGAGGAGAGTGAGTGAATTAGAACATTGCAAATACATATATACTATAGCTATATGATTTGTGAGGTTATATCTTAATTTGAAAATAGATGATTAGAGTAGCTATGTTGTGAGTTAGCTATCTGAGGGTTCCACATTTTTGAACATAGAAGAAAAAACTAGCCTATAGCTATAGCTAATTTTGTATTTTAACTAGTTTATTTTAATTGGTATCCATGATATCGTCAGGTATCATGGATACCAATTAGCATAACGAGTTAAAATGTTAGCTATAGCTATTAGCTATATGGTTTTTCTTGTGTCCGAAAATGTGGAACCGTCCGATAACTCAGAATTTACCCTAATTCAGTTTGCTAGTTTTACTTGCACTCTTCATTTTTCCTTTCAATTGGGAGTTGGTGGTTTATTCTTTATAATATGGCACTTAATTGGTTGTAACTTTGTTCCTAATGTTCTATTCTTTGTAGCTAGTTTGTTAGATATTCATTAAAGGTACACTCATTCTAATTTTAAATAGCTATTAGCTATGTAAACATGAAGTTAAAGATCACAGCCTTCATTTAGCTAAATGTGGTTAGTTAATTTCTGCTTAGCATGAGATGCTAAAACTTATCTTGATAAAGTCCTACTCTTTTTCATCTTTACCTACCTATTGTTATACCCAGCTCATCTTTTTAACGTCATTGTCACAGTCCCTTTAATTAGCTATATTGAATAGCAATGGTTCTCTCAATATCACAGTTGAAATTAGTTCAATAACTTTGGTTCAAGATGAAGTAGCTATCTAATAAATTGATTCCAGTTAAAGTATTAAATTAAAGAACTTCGTTTGTCAGTAGCTAGCTATTTGGAAGAAATATTGATTGCTAAAATAGGCTCTAGCTCAGTGGTATTCAAAGTGGGGATAGTTGGCCTGGGATAGGTGTTTTATATGCTATTATAAGTTCAGTTTTGCTATTAATATCATGTGGAATATAGATGAAGTATATTTGCCTCAAGTGTCAAGATGTTGCGATCATAATCTCATTATAGTAATACATTATATTTGTATCTTTTCAATCTATTTGAATGCAATACAATTATATAATGCTCAGGGGGTACTCGAGAAAAGAAAGGGGTGTGCAAGAAAAATGTTTTAAGAGCCACTGCTCTAGCTATATGTTGTGTGTGGTAGGCAGTAGCCATTATCACCTCTTCATATTCCTCTTCCACCAGTAGCTGTACCGTTATAGTATTCACTCTTTTGCTATACCTTTTCGTCACATTCTTTGATTTCGGATAAATATTTAAATTTCAAACCCACAATAAATTACATATATAAATGGTAGGGTTATATTGCACCCTTCAAGCTGTAGTTGGCAGTTGTAAATTTGTAAGCAACCTGTTAGCTACATAGCTATATATCATACTGTGTAGCTACATATATATCATACTGCAGTAGAACTCCTCTATAGTGACTGAATTAGGATGTAGCCTGAATAGTGAACATATTTTCTTTGTCTGCGATGAATAGCCATCAGCTTTAGAAAACTGATGACTATTTTATGGCAAACTAAAGAAAGTATGTTCACTATTCAGGCTACGTTCTAACTCATTTACTATAAAGGAGTCCACTATAAAGGAGTTCTACTGTAGCTATATAGCTATATATATATCTTGATATAATAGCCATGTGTGATGGTAACTATGTGGATAGCTATATTTGATGTGCTGCTGTATGTTACCTTTTGAATGCTTCCATCATATAAATCTGTGTGTCAGAAATATAATGTCCTTTTCTGTAAACTTAGCAGAGGCAACAGAATATCGGTGCTTCAGACCTCAGTACAAAGCAGAATGTATCGCCTAGTAACAAATACAACAGACTGTCCGCTGGCTTACCGGCTAGTTCTGGCCCTTTCAATGTCAGTGCCAGACGGAGGAGCAAGGAGGAGGTGCGTAACAAGCCAAAGAGGAGCAGTGCGGCCAATCTACCTTATTACGGAAACAAGGAGAGTGTAGCCAAGAGCAGTAATGCGGTCAGACGCCCTTTGGAAACCTCCAACAAGGCCAGTGACAAGGAGGGGTGGGGTGTGGGTAACATCCAGAAGGTTCTCGCACACCGCAGGAATGAGTCAGACTCCAAGTTGGGACAAATGAGGAGGCAGCACACGGACATAGCTCTGGCCAGAAGATCTCATTTGTTTGGCCGTAGCGGTAACCTCCTCAGCGACTTACGCTCTTCTAATCCCCCCTCCCCCACTTCGCCTAAAGAAGGGGCCTCTCGAGTGGGGGGAGAACCCGTGCTAACCCACTTTGTCAGTGTGGGGGACAACTCGTTCAGGGGGTCCCTGAGGAGGCAGGGGTCTCTGGACAGTGACCTGCACCTCGCCACCTCTTCAACTTCCTCCATTCTCATAGACTCTGACTCCCCCGCCTCGTTTTTCATGCGTCAGCTCACTCCCCCCAAGGGTGGTGGGGGTTTGGTCACATCTACCCCAGTTCAGGTGCCCTACCTTCTGTTTGAGGTGTTCCGTGTTTTGTCGCCTCTGAATGTCTAACTTTTCTCCCTGAGAAGGAGTTACTAACAGTCAGCATCTAACTAATTTCTAAACTATTGTGTACAAAATGAACTCTTGCAAGTTGATAATTAGCTGCCCCTAGCTACTCTTCCTTTGATTCTTCATCACAAATTAGTTCTTCTGTTTAATCCAGCATGATTCATATATTTATTTGTTAACATTTTTGTTATGGATAGTTATGATTTTTATGTTTATTCATTTGTTTTGTTGCACAAGTGTGTTCTTTTTTTGCTCGTGATTTGATCTTTTTTTTTTCAATTATTTTTTAAGAGATCAAAATTATAATTTTAACATTTTGAATACCATTTTTTATACTTTAATCCATTCAAATATTTTATTTGAGAATTCAGATTAAACTGAATAATTTTTAATTCTTCACTTTTCTAATCTGTTCCCCTGTTACAGGATCGTCAGCGTGGTGGAATTGACTCTTCCCCTGGGGGAGGTCTGGGCACACCCGGGTCACGCACCTCCTCTGTTCTGCCTGACCTTCTGCCCCAGGTAACAAATTATTCCAACTTCTACTTCAAAGTCCTTTGTACAGTTTTAGAACTAATATTCACCCTTGGTTTAATTCAGAGTTATGGAATGGTTTCATATTTTCGATCAAAATAAAAATATATACAGGTTATCATATTTTAATTGGTATTCATGATACCCGCAAGGTATCATGAATACCAATTAAAATTACTAGTTAAATTATTTATTTTTTCTTATAGCTATGTTGAAATTATATATCTTTTCATGTGTGAAATTTTACATTTTTCTCATAGCTATGTGGAAATGATATATTTTTTCTTGTATGTCTAACCTTTCAATAACTCATAAATTCCCCTACAAATTAACCTACTTTGCTAGATCTAACAAAACAAACTTCAAAACTTTCTCACTAATAACTGCCATCGCTATCCAATTTAATGCTACTAATGAAATCATATATATTATTATTTGCACTGTGATGCACTTTAGATGACTTAGCTGCACTGCTTGCATGCACTTTCTATAAGAAACAGCTTGACGAGCATGTAGCCACTGTTTTGCTTCACTAATCTTAACTACTTTAAGTAGCTTTTATAAGCTATGTTGTTAGCTTTCACTAGCATGGTGCAATAGCTACTGGTTAATTCTTAACATCACATCATTTATCTATTTCTTTTTCATTTATGGTATAAATTTAATATTATGATCTATTCATTCTATCATCCTTCTTCTTGTTTTATTTTTGCATCCATTTACATACTTTTCTATTGCCTCTTCCATTTATTCTATATTTTCTTTTTCCACCTCTTCTTACCGCCTGTTCCCCCTGCACCTCCTCTCTCACTCCTCTTTCATCCAACCTCACATACTCTCTTACTCCTCTTTCCATCTCTGCTAACAGCAAGTGCGTCAAGCAGCCAAGTCTCAGCGTCACTCCTCCTCTCACCCCCCACCCCCAATTCCCCCCTCCCCCTCTGTTGAAGAGAGGGTACGCAAGTATTCCCTCCAGGTAAATTCCCCCCAAGCACGCCCCACCCCAGGGCAAGTGCGTCGCCCCATCCCCTCCTCCGCATCCTCTCCCTCCATCTCTGCGAGAGGGTCTAATCTTGGGGTAAGATGTTAAACAACCCGTAAGTGATGGGGTGACAGTGACCACTGGGTACCTAGCTGATGGGGTGACAGTGACCACTGGGTACCTAGCTGATGGGGTGACAGTGACCACTGGGTACCTAGCTGATGGGGTGACAGTGACCACTTGGTACCTAGCTGATGGGGTGACAGTGACCACTGGGTACCTAGCTGATGGGGTGACAGTGACCACTGGGTACCTAGCTGATGGGGTGACAGTGACCACTGGGTACCTAGCTGATGGGGTGACAGTGACCACTGGGTAGCTAGCTTATGGGGTGACAGTGACCACTGGGTACCTAGCTTATGGGGTGACAGTGACCACTGGGTACCTAGCTTATGGGGTGACAGTGACCACTGGGTAGCTAGCTGATGGGGTGACAGTGACCACTGGGTAGCTAGCTGATGGGGTGACAGTGACCACTGGGTACCTAGCTGATGGGGTGACAGTGACCACTGGGTACCTAGCTGATGGGGTGACAGTGACCACAGGGTAGCTAGCTGATGGGGTGACAGTGACCACTGGGTAGCTAGCTGATGGGGTGACAGTGACCACTGGGTAGCTAGCTGATGGGGTGACAGTGACCACTGGGTAGCTAGCTGATGGGGTGACAGTGACCACAGGGTAGCTAGCTGATGGGGTGGTGACAGTGACAACTGGGTAGCTAGCTGATGGGGTGGTGACAGTGACAACTGGGTAGCTAGCTGATGGGGTGACAGTGGTGATGGTAGCAAGTGAAGCAGTAGCTAATATAATTTACTAAATTACTAATATGTTCATGTAGCAATATAAAGATAGATAAACTGACTCACTGTGAATGAATGGGGTTAGAATATCATGAGTGGTTGGAAGTACCAGAGGGTTTGAAGAATAGGTACAGTTACTAGCTACCTGACTACTGGATGCCACCTGACTACTGGATGCCACCTGACTAGTGGTTTGCCACCTGACTAGTGGTTTGCCACCTGACTAGTGGTTGTTTGCCACCTGACTAGTGGTTGTTTGCCTCCTGACTAGTGGTTGTTTGCCTCCTGACTAGTGGTTGTTTGCCTCCTGACTAGTGGTTGTTTGCCTCCTGACTACTGGTTGTTTGCCTCCTGACTAGTGGTTGTTTGCCTCCTGACTAGTGGTTGTTTGCCTCCTGACTACTGGTTGTTTGCCTCCTGACTACTGGTTGTTTGCCTCCTGACTACTGGTTGTTTGCCTCCTGACTACTGGTTGTTTGCCTCCTGACTACTGGTTGTTTGCCTCCTGACTACTGGTTGTTTGCCTCCTGACTACTGGTTGTTTGCCTCCTGACTACTGGTTGTTTGCCTCCTGACTACTGGTTGTTTGCCTCCTGACTACTGGTTGTTTGCCTCCTGACTACTGGTTGTTTGCCTCCTGACTACTGGTTGTTTGCCTCCTGACTACTGGTTGTTTGCCTCCTGACTACTGGTTGTTTGCCTCCTGACTACTGGTTGTTTGCCTCCTGACTACTGGTTGTTTGCCTCCTGACTACTGGTTGTTTGCCACCTGACTACTGGTTGTTTGCCTCCTGACTACTGGTTGTTTGCCTCCTGACTACTGGTTGTTTGCCACCTGACTACTGGTTGTTTGCCTCCTGACTAGTGGTTTGCCACCTGACTTTGACAGCTCTATGAGAATATTGTGCAAAATTAATGAACACTTCACAAAATATTCGTTACACATGAAACCAAACTCGTAACGCTCTACTTTTCCAATTCGGTGATGCAATAAAGTTAAGACTGCTGTGTTCTCACATCTCTTCATCAATTATTTTTATCATAAGTTATTAATGTTATTTATAATATAGCTGTAACCTCTTCACCTGCTATCTTTACAACTAAATTACTAATGCCTGACTCTTGAACCAAACCCACCTGCACTTTTAAACTGCTAATTCATTTGCCTTGGTGTAAAACATGCACGCTCATTTGCTATATTCATTATCTTATTGCGCAATATGAAGTTCTATTTTATTTCTTAGCTAGAAAGATTAGAACTGTTTTCTTTCATTTAAAGTTTTTATTTTGTTGTCTAATTTTTGTGCACGCTCATACAGACACCAACTGCTAGTCCCAACGGACCTTCTAGACACGAACAGTCAGCCAGTGAAGAGGTGAGTGGGATTGCCCTCTCGGGGTGGGATTGCCCTCTCGGGGGGTGGGATTGATCTCTAGAGTGGATAGGTTGACCTTTAGAGGGGGGACCTTTATGATATTGATAGGGGAATTAGCCTCTATTATAGATGGGTGGGATTAAAATATGGGTACGATCTCTATAGACAGGGAAGGGGTGGTTCTCATCAATTGATGGGGAGGGGGGGGGGGGAGAAATTGGCCTCCATGATTTAGAGATCAGATGTGACCTCCAGTTTAGAAATTTAAAGGTTAGGTATGATTAGAGGTTATTCAAATTTACATTATTTAAAATTTGGGGTTAAATGGGAAATATCGAAGAAAGAATTTTATTATCAATTTTAAAGTTTAGATCTTTATTGCCTGGGTAATTAGCTTAGGAAAGAATTAAATTGAAATAGACTCTAATTCACTTAAATATTAATTATTTTTGTGACCTTTTTTATGCAAGGTAGCTATTTGATTTATGCTAGGTAGCTAATTTAGTATGTTTTTGTTTTTAAATAGCATGTATTTTCATGTGTCTTGTGATTGTTTAATTAATGTTATTTATTTTCAGTCTGAGCATGATGTTATTAAATTTATTTCTATGATCAATTAATTAGCTAATACGCCTCTTGAAAGTTATTTTTGAAGATAATATTGATTATAGCACAGAAAGTTGAAAGTTTTGAAGATTGTAGCCTAGGTACTGAAAATGTTTTTAAAGACAATTTTTTTAAGGTAAAGTAAGATTTCCGGATGCGAATTAAAAACTCATTGGAAATTTCAATAGGTCTTTTTTTAAAAACTCATCAAAAATTAAAATGTAAATACTACTCATATTTGATGCTTTTTTGATAATATCTGTTTAATTATTTTAGCTACTTGTAACTATTTAGCTAATTCGCATTTGATAATTGCTACTTTACCCTATATTGTTGTGATTTGGGTTATTTTTACAAATGATTATAAATTATTTTTATAATTCTGATACCTAATTTTGTTAGCTGTGATTCAACTGTGATTCCTTTTAGAATTTAAAGTCAAGTGAGGTCACCAATGTGACTTCACTTTAATATTTCATTAGAACATTAATATGTTGAATGTTCTGTTAATAATACATGAGAGGCTTAGAGTAAACTAACGCGTTATTGAGGACTAGTGTGGTTAAATACAACAGAAACTTGAATTTGTATCGAAAATTGTATCTATGGTATTAGCTACCGCAGTAGTCGAAAAGTTGACGTTAACATGTGAACAAATCTGTCTCCTAATTTTTTTACTGATAGGCCTATCATGGCCTATGCTAACACCCACTTTTCGAGTACTGTGAAGGTAATTGCGATGTCAGCCTACATCCAAATTTACAGCTCAAATCTCGTCTCGAAAATAGTGACTTGAACTAAAATTCAGTTAGTAGCTAAAACAAAGTTACGAATTATTGGTCGGTTTCACATCTTGGGCCATGAAAGAAAAAACTATAGTTATTCATTATTATTTAAATTGGTATCCTGATACCTGTAAGTATCATGGATACCAACTAAAATGAAATAATGATGATTAAATATAGATATTGGTTTGTCTTACATGACCGAAGATGTGAAACCGACCAATAACTGTTAAGCTTACTCTACCCATTCATGCAGCTACATTCAAGTTTCTAGAGTATCACCCCATGCAATGCTCAATGTACGTGTTAGTCTGTCTGTCTCTCTGAGCGTTTCATTCTGATTGCTAAAAGAGTAAATCTTTTTTCCGCGCATGCTGCTATACTGTCACACGAGTCTCTCTCTCTCTCTCTCTCTGCTACCTGTAATTAAGGTGAGTGTTTTAGGAAGTAGCTACTGTCCCATACCAGGTGGCAATGCTTCTTGGGGCAGCAATGTAACTATTGGAATAATGTTGTCCCAATATTGGGGTAATGTCGTGACAATATCGTCTTATTGGGGCTGTATTGTAACAGTATTGCTAATTTTGTTACAGTATTTCTAACAATATTGCCAATTTTGTAACAATATTGGCAATGTTGTAACAATATTGGCTATGTTTTAACAATATTGGCAATTTTGTAACAATATTGCCAATGTTGTAACAATATTGCCAATGTTGTAACAATATTGCCAATGTTGTAACAATATTGCCAATGTTGTAACAATATTGGCAATGTTGTAACAATATTGGCAATGTTGTAACAATATTGGCAATGTTGTAGCAATATCGTTGCAATGTTCCCCCAAGTAACATTGTTACATGGTGTGTACTGAAGTAAATGGTGATTAGAAACAATATTTTTGATTGAGAATAACTAATATCAGAACATTTACTAGAGAGAGAGTCATTCATTTAGCTTTCAATTTAAACTTCCATTGTATATTGTTCCTAAGTTCATCATTCAATGTTAATCTATTTTGACTAATCAAATTTAAAGTCTTGGTGTGTTCCAGTTTTTGAAAATACTAAAGCTACCCATTGTGATATTATTAACTAATTAATTAACTTCTACTGAAGAAACAGAGATAGCTAATGCCAATATAGCTTACATTGCATGCTGAATCAAACTATCTAGAACCACTTGATTCTAATCAAAATCTAAAACATTTGATGTTTAAATGTAGCTAACTAGATAGATAATATAAAGCATAGAGGAGAGCAATAGCTGAATTTTTCACTGAGATTGAATCCAGCTCAGTACCTAGGGTATGATTTTTGTTATTCTTGTTCTTGGGGATCATTTCACCTTCAACTTGATTACTTCACTGATTTACTTTATTTTATTTTTAAATGGAAAAGCATAGCTAAGTCTATATCGTCAGGGAGAAATTCGTGAAGTTTGAACTTGTTTCTTATGCTTTTTAGTGATTTAGATGTTTGGACTTGGGATGATTTCAAGAAAAATATATTCACGTCTCCGCTACCCCTGGAGTTATAATATACCTACTGTGTTTATTTAACGTATTTGTATTAAAAATGTGAAATATAAAAAAAATTCTCTACTTTTTCCATCTATATCATCAGATTAAATTATGCCGTAGCTATCTGATATTAAAAGTAACTGCCTAAGAATCATTTCTTTTATCATTGTTATTTAATAAAGCACAATAGACAAATAATGTAGCTACATCTTCATGTGGTTAATATAGAAATATGTGAAGCATTACTATCTGCACTCACTCTTACATGTCTTCATAGTTTTGTTTTAATGATTTAACTACTAATTATGGACTAATTAAGAGTTTATTTGTTGTGTTAACTTCATCTGTGTGATTCTCTGCATTTTAATCTACATGTTATTTTTATAATATTTTCACTGTTACCAAATCAATCCTCTAACAGTTTGTTCTTCCCCCCAGTTCCGTCATGGCGGTAGCAATGCCCCCCCACCAATGGTCACCCCCTTCCACCTACAGAGCAAACAGAGGTCTTTCCTAGCCTTTGGCTTTGGGGCCGGGGGTGCCCCGCCTGGCATCTCCCCTGGTCCCCACGCTCTGCAGCAGGCCTCCAGTCAGTTGCAGCAGCAGCAAGGTGGTGGTTCAGGCAGTGGTCGTAGAGACTCACACATCAACATCAATGTCGCACCCACCTCTCACGACATGAACGACACTCCTGAGATTAGAAAGTACAAAAAGCGATTCAGCTCTGAAATCCTTTGTGCCTCGCTGTGGGGTGAGTCTGCCTACAGGGTTGTTAGTGTGCCTACAGGGTTGTTAGTGTGCCTACAGGGTTGTTAGTGTGCCTACAGGGTTGTTAGTGTGCCTACAGGGTTGTTAGTGTGCCTACAGGGTTGTTAGTGTGCCTACAGGGTTGTTAGTCTGCCTACAGGGTTGTTAGTCTGCCTACAGGGTTGTTAGTCTGCCTACAGGGTTGTTAGTCTGCCTACAGGGTTGTTAGTCTGCCTACAGGGTTTTTAGTCTGCCTACAGGGTTTTTAGTCTGCCTACAGGGTTGTTAGTGTGCCTACAGGGTTGTTAGTGTGCCTACAGGGTTTTTAGTGTGCCTACAGGGTTGTTAGTGTGCCTACAGGGTTGTTAGTGTGCCTACAGGGTTGTTAGAGTGCCTACAGGGTTGTTAGAGTGCCTACAGGGTTGTAAGTCTGCCTACAGGGTTGTAAGTCTGCCTACAGGGTTGTAAGTCTGCCTACAGGGTTGTAAGTCTGCCTACAGGGTTGTAAGTCTGCCTACAGGGTTGTAAGTCTGCCTACAGGGTTGTAAGTCTGCCTACAGGGTTGTAAGTCTGCCTACAGGGTTGTAAGTCTGCCTACAGGGTTGTAAGTCTGCCTACAGGGTTGTAAGTCTGCCTACAGGGTTGTAAGTCTGCCTACAGGGTTGTAAGTCTGCCTACAGGGTTGTAAGTCTGCCTACAGGGTTGTAAGTCTGCCTACAGGGTTGTAAGTCTGCCTACAGGGTTGTAAGTCTGCCTACAGGGTTGTAAGTCTGCCTACAGGGTTGTAAGTCTGCCTACAGGGTTGTAAGTCTGCCTACAGGGTTGTAAGTCTGCCTACAGGGTTGTAAGTCTGCCTACAGGGTTGTAAGTCTGCCTACAGGGTTGTAAGTCTGCCTACAGGGTTGTAAGTCTGCCTACAGGGTTGTAAGTCTGCCTACAGGGTTGTAAGTCTGCCTACAGGGTTGTAAGTCTGCCTACAGGGTTGTAAGTCTGCCTACAGGGTTGTAAGTCTGCCTACAGGGTTGTAAGTCTGCCTACAGGGTTGTAAGTCTGCCTACAGGGTTGTAAGTCTGCCTACAGGGTTGTAAGTCTGCCTACAGGGTTGTAAGTCTGCCTACAGGGTTGTAAGTCTGCCTACAGGGTTGTCGGTGCGCCTAGAATGTTGTAGGACTTTAACTAGTTACTTACTTGGTTATAAAGCTATTACTTGACAACTAGCTTAACATTTAAATCTATTAATTTGTTACTATTAACCAGTTACCAACTTATTGTCTCGTAATCTATTTATCTGCTATTTCTGTTTGCTAATTAATTATTTTTTTAACTAAAATGTTTTTTTAAATGCTGAGTCATTGCTGTGTTACTTTAACCTATCCTCTCCCTTCCCCCACAGGAGTGAACCTGTTGATCGGCACAGAGGCAGGCCTCATGTTGCTGGACAGGTCTGGCGTAGGTAAAGTCTATCAACTCATTTCTCGCAGGCGGTTCCAACAGATGGAGGTGCTGTCAGATCAGAACATTCTGGTGACAATATCTGGCAAGAAGAATAGAGTCAGAGTCTACTACCTCTCATGGCTCAAGAGCAAGATACTTAGGACTGACGCGGTGAGTTAGGGGCCCGACACACGCAGGGTTTTTTAAGTCTTTCCACCAGACTTTTTGCTAAGCTCCTCCTACTTTTTCCACGTGATTTTTGAATTATTGTAGAAAAAACGATGTAGCTAATTATCACTTTAGGTCCATAATACCTGCAGGTATTATGGATACCACCTAAAATAAATATTAATTAGCTAATTAAAAAAATATAATGGCCAGGGTATATGCGTTAAAAATCATAGATCCTGAAAATAGTATAGACGGTTTGTATAAAAGGCCATTTAATCGTTCTAAACCAGCGGTATGTGGTATTCGATACCATTTCATACTGTTTTGTCCATCTATGATAGACCTGAGATCTATGATTTTAAATGCATATTGTCACAACCCTAATAATTACCTATAATTATCTGGGTGACAAAACTAGCTAGCTATTAGTTTTCTTTTTTATTGTGCTAGTGGGTGAAAAATTATAAACAATCAAAATAAAGGCACAATTAGCAATAGTTACGTCATTTGTAAATGTTTTCTATTATTTAAGTGACATTCATAAAATTATATTAGTGTGACTCCTTTAACATATAACTGCAATAAAATCAAATTACTGGAATCACCATTTTCATTATAACAACAGCACATTCTCAATCTTGTCTTTAAACTTCCCTCTCTTTTTTTTCCTCAGCAAGTAGAGCGCAAGAACGGGTGGATCAATGTTGGTGATCTTCACGGCGCAGTCCACTTCAAGATTGTGAAGTACGAGCGCATCAAGTTCTTGGTAATCGCCCTCAGAGACTCTATAGAAATATACGCCTGGGCACCCAAACCTTACCACAAGTTCATGGCTTTTAAGGTAAGAATGGAACAGTTTGGTAGCTACTAGGGTAAGTTACGAATTATCGGTCAGTACTGCATCTTCGGTCATATAAGAAAAACAATGTAGAAATTATTATCATTACACAGTGCTATCTATTACTTCTGCAAACCCGGGTTTGCAGAAGTAATAGATAGCACTGTGTAATGATAATAATTTCTATATTGTTTTTCTTATGTGACCGAAGATGCAGTACTGACCGATAATTCGTAACTTACACTACAGGGGAAATACTTCAATTACCCTGTAATATTCCTCCTTTTTTATGGCTTGAACACTTTGACATTATGGGCTAAATATTCTATTGTCAAATGAGAACAAACATTTACCAGAAGTTAATGGAAATTTAAATTTGTTTTCAATAGCTGTGTGAATTAAGTTATCTTCACACCAATGATTTATTTCAGAAATGTATATATGTATAGCTATGTTTAAATTTTTCTAATGTGAATTCTATTTATATTTTGTAACTATGCCTTTCTCCTAATCTATTTTCTATTTAAAATAGATTTAGAATGAAATAGATTTAGGGTTAGTTACAAATTATCGGAAAATTCCACATTTTCAGTAATGTTGTAGCTACAAGAATAAAATATGTAGCTAAATTGATGTTTAATTCTTTATTTTCTTTTTTATTTTAATTCTATATTTTAATTAGTATCCATGATACCAGCAAGTTTCATGGTAACAAATATTAAAATAACCAGTCAAAAAATTTAATTATCAATTTTATATTATATTACAGAAAGTGTGGAACTGCTCAATAATTTCTAACTATCCCAAACCACTATTCTCCAGGGAATTAGCGATCACAGATGCCTTTACTGACTCTTCTGTTGAATGTTTCAGAGTTTTGGTGACCTGACACAGAAGCCCCAACTGGTTGACCTGACAGTGGAGGAAGGCTCCAGACTGAAAGTAGTGTACGGCTCTAACCAAGGCTTCCACGCTATCGATGTCGACTCTGGTGAACTCTACGATATTTACCTTCCAAAACATGTGAGAAGATTGCCTACACTATTACCTAAAGGGGCTTGTTATGGTGTGGCTAAGGAAGATTAAGAGTGGCCCCTCTTAATCTTCTATAGCCTCCACCACAACTTTATCTCTGGATAAGTAGTTAATATAATTAGCAAACATCTTTCTTGTTAGCTACTAAGCAAATTGTGTACAGTAGCTTCGTATATCGGTTTGGCATGAAGAAAAAATTACCTTCTGCTACCTGGCATTCAAGTTATTTTTCGCAAATTGACATTGTAAAAAGATAGTACGTTTTTCTTTCATGATCTCAAATCTGGAACCGTCCGATAACTCAGATCTTACCCTAACATCATTAAACTGACCTCATTTTGTTCCCTCAGATGCAAGGTGGTATCTGTCCCCACACAATCGTTACACTGCCTAACAGTAACGGTCTGCAGCTACTCATTTGCTATGACAACGAGGGGGTCTACGTCAACACTTACGGCAGGGTGAGTGATGTGCCATTGCTAATTGCTATGTCAAATGGTATCACTATGTCTAAGTGACATTGCTATGTCTTTAGGAAGATAGCTATGTCTTTAGGAAGGTAGCTACGTTTTGCATGCAGCGATTGTTGCAATCATTGGTCAGCGATCATTGCCCAGTAATAGAAATTAATTGAACTAATGCTCAGCGATATTCTCTCATTGCAAAACAGCCAACAGGAATGGCATTGAGCTAATGCTCAGCGATTATCGCTGAGCGATGATTGCAATACTTAATCGCAGCATGCAAAACGTACCTTTAACAGGCACTTGCTGATTTCATAAAATATGTCTAGAATTATAGTAGCTAGCTATGTCATTTAGCTAATATTTTTCAAGATATAGCTAGCTATAAATTTTGTGAATTTCTTTCAGCATATTTTATTTGAAACTGAGCATTAATTTTTATTTATTTATTATCTGATAGACAACGATGTCTACCTATTGCCTGCGGTGTATTAATCGAGTATAAATGTTGCTAGACATGTTTGCAAAATAATTAATTACAACTAATGATGTAAACCGTGCGGGATACCTGCCCGCTAAAGGCGATCTTCATGTTATACCTTAGTTCTACATTATTATGTAATTAACTCGTTTTTGCCCTGAGCCTTTAGCTTCAAGAATTGGTTTGAAAAAAGGAGAGGTGTAGCTATAGCTAGCTAGTTACTAGATGCAGCTAGATCATATTGAGTGTTGAAGTTACCCATTCTTTTTTGTT
Source organism: Caprella mutica (assembly GCA_947561585.1). Lineage (NCBI taxonomy): Eukaryota > Metazoa > Arthropoda > Malacostraca > Amphipoda > Caprellidae > Caprella > Caprella mutica. The sequence continues at coordinate 345,837 of CANNZV010001093.1, forward strand.
CTTTCTAGGTGACTAAGAACATGATGCTGCAATGGGGCGAGATGCCTACCTCTGTGGCTTACATTGGCACAGGCCAGATCATGGGTTGGGGCAACAAAGCAATAGAGATCCGGTCAGTGGAGACGGGCCACCTTGACGGTGTCTTCATGCACAAGAAAGCTCAAAAACTAAAGTTCCTGTGTGAGAGAAACGACAAGGTATGTAGCTAAATGAGATTCTTTTCAAGAATATTAAGCTGGTGTAGCTAAGTTTTTACAGTGGGTAGCAAAACTATTTGGTAGCTACATTGGTTTTTCTTCCATTTCTCAAATGTAGGCAACTTTAATTGAATTCACTCCTAGTATGTGAACAGACATGGTCTATCCAAAAATGTAGCTTAGTTAAATGGAAAAGTATTTTAGTTGACAATTATTTATTTAGTCACCCAAAAATCAAATTTCGGACACGTACGTTTTCCGACATTTTCGGACACGTAAGAAAAAATATTTAGCTAATAATTATTGTTTAACTTTCTTTTGGTATTCATGATAGCTACCTGCAGGTATCATGAATACCAAAAGAAGTTAAATAATAATTATTAAATACTTTTTTCTTGTGTGTCCGGAAATGTGGAACTGACCGATAATTAAGAACTAACCCTAGTTCATAATGTATTAAATTTTTGAGCTGGATTATTAGCATTTCTATACCTTGTTACTTTATCAAACTGTTCTTTTCACAGGTATTTTTCTCCTCGGCCAAGGGCGGGTCTTCGTGCCAAATCTACTTCATGACCCTCAACAAGCCCGGCATGGCCAATTGGTAGAGAAACCATCTAAATAGCAACAAAATGTACCCTGAAGCAGTGTCTAGGATACGAACTAGCATCTGTATCACGGATACGAACTAGCATCTGGATCACGGATACGAACTAGCAGTATCTAGGATATGAACTAGCATGTCCATCACGGATACGAACTAGCAGTATCTGGGATACGAACTAACATGTCTATCACGGATACGAACTAGCAGTATCTGGGATACGGTATCTATTGCAGGGTAGAGCAATGGTGGTGAACTCTTAATGTACATTTGATTAGTTTCTTTCGTACCCTTCCTTTGAATAAAGAAATAAGTACCTATTACATCCCATATCTGACAGCTTGGCTCTCAGTCTCTGTAGGCTAACTATTTAGTTACTATTCTAACTCTTTATTGTGTAGGTACTTAGTTCTGCATTGATATACACTATTGAGTTCATATTTGTGATATGTTTGAATGATTTATAAAATATTAAAACGAACGAAAGATGGTGGGTGGGTGGGATAACTTATCCATGTTGTGACGCTGAAATCTGCGTGCTATTCTATTTTATTCTACTAGAAACTGATAATATATATATTAGCAATTGTATTTATCTGAATTGAGTTGATATACAGAGAGTGGTGAATGAATGACAGTTCAAATTGAATCATGACACACTTTTTAGTATTACCAAATTCAATATTTAGAAGAATCTTAAAGATTCTCTTTTCCTTGTTATTTATATGCAAGGTGAAGGGGAAATAATTTGACAGACTCAGAATTTTATTCCAAGACGTGCCCTTTATTCTTGACCTTATCCTTTAAAGTTCTTGTCCTTTACTCTGTGGTGTTAAGTCAAGTCTTTCAAATTATCAATTTTGTCAATTGTTTTTTCTAAATATGTCCAATGACTCTTTTCCCTCACCTAGTCCCTCCCTCCCTAATCTCTTGCTAGTTATTTATAGTTCCTTTGACTAGGTTAGCCTTTAATTCTCTTTCTTTTCATGATCAAAATCTGACAGCTTTTCTAATTATTTTGATGTATTGACCTTCTTTATATTCTGCAGTAAACTCTACTGCAGTAAACTCTTACTCCAGTAAACTCTTACTCCAGTAAACTCTTACTCCAGTAAACTCTTACTCCAGTAAACTCTTACTCCAGTAAACTCTTACTCCAGTAAACTCTTACTCCAGTAAACTCTTACTCCAGTAAACTCTTACTCCAGTAAACTCTTACTCCAGTAAACTCTTACTCCAGTAAACTCTTACTCCAGTAAACTCTACTCCAGTAAACTCTACTCCAGTATACTCTTACTCCAGTAAACTCTACTGCAGTAAACTCTACTGCAGTAAACTCTACTCCAGTAAACTCTACTCCAGTAAACTCTTACTCCAGTAAACTCTTACTCCAGTAAACTCTTACTCCAGTAAACTCTACTCCAGTAAACTCTTACTCCAGTAAACTCTTACTCCAGTAAACTCTACTCCAGTAAACTCTTACTCCAGTAAACTCTTACTCCAGTAAACTCTACTCCAGTAAACTCTACTCCAGTAAACTCTACTCCAGTAAACTCTACTCCAGTAAACTCTTACTCCAGTAAATTTTTCATCGAATAAATACATTAAAAATGGTTACGAGTGCAAAATTTGTTATCTAAAAGGCTAGGTGTTTTTTTTATCTTTTCTCATGGGTTAATAAATATGTAAATGCGTGTAAATAGTAATTAGTTTAAACATGTGTTTTTTACTCAAATCTATGTCTAATTTTCTATTCTAGATGTACTAATTCGTTCATTTATTCTCTCTCTTTAACAAATTTTTTACCATTTTATTTTTTATATGAATTTTCTATTTAATTCTCCTCCATCTCATTATTTGTGTTCATTTAGAATTATTCTGCAATATTTAACTCAATGAATGGAATAATAGCTTTCTCTTTTATAACTACACGGCTTGTGAATTTACTAAAAAGACTCCTTAAATAGTCTATTCGCTGCAATACAGAGTTAGAAAGAGCCTATGACGTCAAAAGGTTCTTTTCTATTTCTAGGTTTGTGACAATATGCTTTCAAAATCAAAAATCCCGAAAATATTATAGACGGAGAGAATTGAAGAGTATACACCAGCGGTATGTGGTATTCGATACCATCTCATTTCGTTTTATAAGATCTATGATTTGTAAAGCATATTGTCATAACTTACCTTCACTTCAATCGCGTTGCCATACTTTGTTCTATCATAATTTAATTACTTGTTTGATTTTCACTCTCTATTCATGTTATTTTATCGTTATTTACTAAAGTCTACTAATCAAACTGGACAAAATATATAAACTAGGGTAATTATTTGGGGTAACTATTAATCCTTTAGCTATCTGGGGAATAATTTCATTTTATTAGGGTAAGTTCCGAGTTATCGATCGGTTCCACATTTTTCGATCATATATGAAAATAGTATATAATTGAAACATATTAACTCGTTATTATATACTTTTTTCGTATATGATCGAAAATATGGAAAGAGTCGGTAACTCGGAACCTTCCCTACTTGGGTATAATTCGACTCCTTTCCAAACTGTGCCACATTGATTTTTTTTATCTTCCATGTTCCTTTTCTTTATTAGTTTCTCTTATTTATCCTCATTTTTGCATTTTTGTAAATAAATATCTTATTATTGTAATAAACAAAGATAAACTAAGACTGTATTCACTTGAATTTTGAATAAAGGTTCATTAGATATCTATTTCTTTTATTAAATTATACCTTCAGATGTTGTATCTTATCATTTCATTTCATCATTACCACAGGTTAAACCTATAAATAATTGAGTTTAAATTTTCCACTTGAAATTGAATAATGAATTTTAATGCATTTCGATAAAAGTATATGAAACTAGATTATGTGCACTCGGTAGAGCGCATACCTTCGCCAACGTTTTGACCCGTTCTCTCCCAAAATTTAATAAATTGCTAACTGGATAATAACCAATCGTCTCAAGTTTCATGCAATGTGGTACAATACTTTTGGAGTTATTGAGTTATAAATGACCTTGACCTTTGACTGGATCGCTTTCAAAATTCTACCAGATGGTTCCTGGACATTGACCAATCGTCCCATCAAATTTCAGACAATTTGGTTGAATACTTTTGGAGTTACTGAGTTATAAATGGCCTTGACCTTGACCCGATCTCTCCCAAAATCTAACGAAATGATTCCTGTATATTGACCAATCGTCCCACCAAGTTTCATGCAATATGGTTCAACACTTTTTGAGTTATAAATGACCATGACCTTGACCTTTGACCGGGTTGCTTCCAAAATTCTACCAGAAGCACACTGGACATGGACCAATCGTTTCACCAAATTTCAAGCAATTTGGTTGAACACTTTTTCAGTTATGCGAATAACAAGATGATAAATATATTAATACCGGGTAAAATTCCGCCAATTTGCGTAGGTAGCAATTACCCGGTGTTAATTAAATACCGTATGAAATTTTCAATAGATGTTTATTAAGATCTGCGAAAACTAACCAAACATAGATATTTCTGTCAGTAATTTTCACCAAATTCAAACCTCTCCCCGATATAACACCTACACAATATTGGAAATCTTGCCCATATATCATTAAATTAAACAACAAAAGCGATTTTCCGATTTTGGATCTGTAAAATAATTATAACTTTACCAGCTGACCATTTTGTCACTTGCGCTATTTTCAGCCTCTCATCGGATTGGTCTGTTTTCGTGCGGAAGGATCTTGACAAAAACACACATGAAAATATTAAAATAAATTATGGAAAGAACAGAGTTTTCCATAAGTAATGCAGTTATTTTTATACTCCAATTAAGATGAGATTGTTTTTAATAATGAACTATTAATATTGTTATTGAGTATTTGTCCTTTACCCTACACTTAAATGTTCTCCAACTGTGGCTGTTTGCAATTATTAAGGATTAAGTTAATTTTTAACAAGGATGAAAGCAAAGGCAAGAGTATATTTAGATATCTTTTATATGAAAATTACTCCAGCTCCACCGTCCAGGCCTCATCCTTCCGATTGCATATCAACATGAGCCTGAAAAAGAATTATTCATTTAAATAAGAGTATAGTGAGCTCATATTTATTAAGTTTTAAATTTTCACTATATTTTAATTTAAATCTTATCTTAATTTTTATTATATTTTAATTTTTAACTAATGGATAATACACCAATAAATTTTGTTTTCAGGTCTCTACGTTAAATATTTTAATTTTAAAGATCTTTGTATCTATGGACCAAGAGAATATTTTTAATAAAGTTATATCCTCATAGTGCAGACGAGTGCGCGATTCCTAAGCCCTGACATTTAGTTCACTCACCTAGCATCTGACTAAAATCCATTTCGCTGCTGCTCGCTCCTCCTCTCCACCAATAAGTCTACCAGTTGTAACCGTCTAGGATTTCAATTAGTTGATGTCCACAGGTGTAGGACATCTTGCAGAAAAAACTGGCATAAAAAAGGACTCCAGCCATCACTCCCTCCAGACTCCACCAGTCAACCATTAGCCGATCATGTTTTTAGGGACAATTTAAGGTATTAGTAGATGTTTTTGGGTCGGTATAACTTAGACTGAACTCTATCAATTGACTGTTCATACTGAACTCTGCTGACGAACTGACTTCTTTATTGTTTGTCAGCCCTAACATAGACTTTTATGTTGCTGATAGGCGTGAACTAAATGATTTAGAGAAGCAATAAAAATCACGCCCCGGCAACCATGAGGATCTGCTAAATAATAATTAAGTTAAAAAATAGCATATTTTTGTATACTGCCGGGGGGCGGTGAGCATTTCATAAAATGTGAAACCCAAAAATTATAAACATATACTGCATGATGCAGAAATATATTTTAAATAAATTTCATTAAATACTATCATACAACAAACTTTCAACATTAACAAATAAATTTCAATATATACTATCATACAACAAACTTTCAACATTAACACAATATATATAACAATTTTGAACACAACAAACAAACTTATTTACAACTATATACAATTTACGAACAACTTAATAAGTCTTTATTTAGTTGTTCGCATTTTAATGCAGCTTTTCGTTTATCGCGAGTAACTGTCACTACTGGTGAATCCAAATTATTTGTTTCAACAAATTCTTCACACTTGCTACTAGTAATATAAATCAAATCTTCCACGTGTCTCCTAACTATTTCCCCATTAGATTTCCTTAGCATCACAGAAACTACCTCATCCAGATCATTTATTTCAGTTTCCACAACCATTGCTAATGGAAAATTTATAGGTTTAATCAGTTCACTTTTAATGGAAACTACATCTCCAGATTGCAATAGTTTATGATTAACTTTCTTGTAGCGATTTTTTCTATTAATTGATTGTTCGAATAAATTAGCAACAAATTCATCTTGATATAAATTACGCAAATTTGCTCTTACTTTGCTCAATTTAGCATACCTATTGAACAATTCCTTCTGCTTATTTGGTAGCAAAGAGTCCCCATACTCCCAATCACTAGCATTATTACCATTACAGTTTGGAATTACAGCGTAGCAAGGAACATCATAACCCTTCAATATTATCTCCGGTGTAAGAGGATTCAAAATTTCTCCGTTCAACTCATCTCTTATGAGCGAATTCCTAAAAGCCACAGGACGTTTATTAATTAGCACTTTAGCCTCGCACACAAGTAAATCAAAATGTTCACCTTCCAAAACGTTATTTCTAATGCTAGAAGATAAAATTTTCTTCACTTGCTTAACCATGGACTCTACTAGACCGCCTAATTTTGACGCACCTGAAGGATAGGGTCAGGCGCGTATACAAGGGGGGGGCATTTGGGGCAGATGCCCCCCCCTTGAGGTCTGAACTTTTTAAAAATAAATCTACGGATTAGTAGAAAATATATGGATTAATCCTCCAAATTGAAGAAATGTCAATTATTTGATTATTTTTAATTGCTTTTGACATGCTTGAACTCAGTATTCTATCAAAATCGACATTTTAAAATTGCAAAAAATTAAATTGCAAAATGCGAGAAATTAAATTGCTTCAAATCGTATTATGTATAAGCCATTTTCTCCATAGAGAGTGGATTTCTATCACCCTATTAATATAAGCATTGTTCTTCAATTTAAAAATGTTTTTGAATTTTAGAAGAAATGCATCGTCCTGTACTCTGTAGTTTGCCAAAACACCTTCTTCTTCAACGATACGCTGAAAATTCATGCTTTCCCAAGATAAATGGAAGGGTGGCTAAATCTTACCACTTGAAAAAGTTCACAAGAAATCGTGGTCTATCCAACGAAACTGGTTCGATTCACAAGAAAAAACAAATGAAAAAACGAACAAAATAAACACAAACTGCATTCAGGAGGTGAAGATTTTCCTTGAAGAAACCACTAGTTTTTTTTTTCAGAAAAGTTTTTCAGCAGATTTCATCCACACCAAAATCACGTGGTGGAGGATCGTCATACATTCATTTAGTTTCCGTTTTTATCAATGAACTTCAGTTCGACCATTAACGAAAACCACATAAATAGCGGTTTTGTGAGTGGATTATGCAGCAACCATCCAACATTGCCAATTGAATCGTTTGGACAGACGAGAAGTTAATTTACCTCCATCAAAAACACATCGAAAGAATACGAATGGAAATCTTCGAAATATCTGGAAAGAAAATGATAGATACGACGTATGATGCTAAGGTTGCAATTATTAATGTAATGGTTCCAATTGTTCAAGCATTCCTTAACGAATAAGGCAACATGTTACCATGTTAATGTTTTTCAAAAATTTGATTCCAAAACTCTGATCCCAGCCTGCAACTTCTTCATTTTGGTGGATGCAAGACCAAATGCATCTCTAGAATTTAAAGGTCCCCTCCAAGCAAATATTTTTATTGCTTTATTTAATGAGGCTAATGTTTCTTATCATTCTGCTGCAAACCGCATCGAATTTGAAGCATATTTTTAATTTTATATGCTTTTAAAGTTTTTTATAATCAAAACTCTACTAAACCTATTTTACTTCCGACTTACTAATTTAAGAAATTTTCAGTCTGAAGAAAAAGAATGTACACCATTTGTTTTGATTGTCAACTAGTTATTAGGTTTAATAAATCCATTTAATACTCCTGTAAAGGTATAAAATTGAATGAACTTATAATAGAAACGTTTATATACCTTAGGAAACAATTAATATCTAAAATAATTTAATTAAAGACCGAAAACGCATGGTCTGTTTATAAAATTCAAATTTGTAATCAAAACAAAGAGTGTAGAATCTTCTTCTTGAGCATCAGATTAGTGATTCGCTCAATTTTTGCTCACAGAGTATTAAAAAACTTTTAAAACAAATTATAAAATATATATTGAACCGAATTGTATGCGGTTTGCAGAATAATGATCGTAGATCTTAGTTCTATAATATTATGTTATAAACTCATTTTTTCCCGGAGCCTGGAGAGGACCTTTAAGGAAAAGTTTCGAGGTCGAGTGATTAGCAGAAGTACGGAAATAAAATTCCTGGTCAGCACACAGTCCAGATCTCAACTCTTTGGACTTTCGCATATGGGCTGCTGCACAAACTCGAGTTTATAAGTTTATATAAAAAAAAAGATCCCAATGAGTCTCTTATACAATGTGCTCAAATCTCAGTTCAAAAAAACAAAAACAATAAGACTCTCAAGAAAGTATGCAAGAATGTTCTGAAGCGTGCATCGTTCTGTCTTCACTTCGGAGGGGGTCATTTTCAACAACTTTTGTAGGACCACAGGAGATGTGCTTCATATGATATAAGACAATAAATGTTAACAATAATAAAAATTCTTTCTTTTCCTTCAAAGTGATACATCTATAATGGTATTTGACTTATTTTTAAGTGCTTTTAACTCGTAATTAAAAAATTACGTTATCTGATGAAACACAGTGTAGCAGTATGGTTTTGATTATTTTTGCTGCAGCCAATGATTGAATATTGTGATTAAGTTAATGACTATCAGTCTATTGGACATGATATACAGCTTATGGACTGTACAATTCATCCACTGACACACTGTGTTCCATCAGAAACGATATTTTTAAATTACGAATTAGAAGCACTTCGATCTAATGCATCAATTGTCATCATAGATACACCACGTTGATGGAAAAGAGAGTATTATTATTAAAAATTTATTGTCCTATATATATGGCTATATCATATGAACCACGTCTTCTGTGGCCCTACAGAAGTTGTTGAAAATGACCTCCTCCAGCCTGAAGACAGAACGAAGCAAACTTCAAACCATTCTTTAAAATTTCTTAGGGGTCAATGAGTTATACCTTTCAGCGAAACTTTAAACACTTTGTATAAGAGACACAATGGAATATTCTTTTTCATATATAAACTCGAGTTTGTGCAGCAGCCAAGAAGTGAAAATCCAAAGGGTTGTGATATTGATTGTGTGCTGGCCAGAAATTTCCGTTCTTCTGCTAATGAATCTGCCTCTAACCTTTTCAATGAGAAATTCTAGAACTGCATTTGTTCAATGTGGTGGAGCACTGTCTTGTATCCACCAAAGTGAAGAACGAGATGCAGTATGGGCCAAATAAGGGGTGCTAGTTTGGTATGCGATCTGTGAGGTTAATGTGATCTGATCATTTTTATTTTAATAATTATGATAATTTTTCTTTGTAAGTAACTGTGATACAAAACAAACAATATAGATGAGATGATATTTTCACAATGCATTAAAAGTAAAAAAAAAACATATATTAATCACCTATTTTACTTTATATTCATACAATTTTAGTAGGATGTAGTTTACTAGTTTATATATTGATATTTTCTTGAAGTATTTCCATAATAAGGCTTTGCATATGTAAATGGTACATAATGATTTAAGGAATATATTTGGTATCTCGTATACCTGTTTGTATCTTTTATATTTGCTAATAAATTCTGAATAGATCGCATGCCAAACCAGTAAATGATGATCAGATCGCATAGCAAACTAGCACCAAATAATGTCCTGTAGCAATCTGAGATATGAAACACCATTAACCGATGACGAGTTGCCATCATCATCAAGGAATGCATGAAAGATTATATCCATTCAATTAATAATGGAAACAAAGATATTACCTTAGCATCATACCTATCATTTATTCCTTTGATATTTCAGGGATTTTCATTAGTGTACCTGACGATCCTCCACAACGGAGTAATGTTTGGTGAAATCTGCTGAGAAACTAGGGGTTCTGGGGGGTTCTTCATAGAAACTCTTCACCTCCTGAATCACTGTTTCTGTCCTTTTTGGTTTTGTTATAATTTGCCTTTCTTGTGAATAGAACCAGTTTCATTGAATAGACCACGAACTCTTGTGAGCTTTTTCAGGTGGTAAGATTTAGCCGCCCTTCACTTGCCATGGAGTGAAGCATGAATTTTCGACATACTGTTCAAGAAGGTGTTTTGCCAAACTACAGAGTACAGGACGATGCCTTTCTTCTCAAATTCAATTTTTTTTAAGGTTTAAGAAAAATGCCAATACTAATAGGATAAAATCCATTCTTTATACTTTATGAACATAATGACGTCCTCCCATTTCGCAATTTGAAAAATGAGTTTTCTGACGAAACACAGTGTAAGCATGTTCAAAGCAATTAAAATAATCCAATAACTGATCAGTCTGAGGAATTATCCGTAGATTTTTTTCAGAAACGTTAAATTTTTTGAAAAGTGCCCCCCCCTTGACCGAATCCTAGATACGCCCCTGGATAGGGTTTAAAATCTACATTATCAATACCATAAGATTTAAGAAATTCACGCGACTCAGAATCATTGAACAAAGAAACCGTCTCCCGAACCCCTGCAACAATTTGACTACCATTATCGCTCGCAATAAAGCCAGGTACACCATATTCAAATATGTGCTTCTGCAAAGCTCTAATGAAAGTCTCCTTATCTAGGGTATCAGAAACTACCAAATTAACCCCTCTTGACCAGAGACACGTGATAACTAATATATAAATCTTACCATCTTTATTATCACGACGAATACGGAAAGGTCCACAATGATCCAAAAATACATTTTTAAAAGGAATAGACTCAGGGTTAACTCTATAATCTCTGTATGCATTTTGTGAAATTTTAATGGTTCTACTATTCAACCGTCTACATATAATACAATCTTTAACTACTTTCTTCACTGTAACATACGCTTGTGTAATCCAAAACTCCTTACGAATAAATGTTAACATTTTATACACTCCACTGTGTCCTGACCTGACGTGACAATCGTAAATAATTGCCCTGGTAACGGGAGAATTTTTACATATTAATATTGGACACTTTTCATTGTATCTAGCCTTAAGATTTTTCATTTTACCGTGAACCCGAATAATGTCATTTTCATCCATCACCAAATTCATTTGAACAATAAGAGGATCATCAAATGTACGATTCTTTAAAGCACTGTAAGCATTAGAAAAAGATTCCCGCTGAGATACTTTTATAACGTACAATTTACTTATAGATGAAATATTTCGATTATCAAATTTAGATTTGAATTTAGGACTTAATTTAGACAAAAACTGAAACACTATTTCTACAACTTTCACAGTCTTATCAAATGAAGAAAATCTATTTAGATCAATAATAGATTCGATATCACGCCTTGGTTCACTCAAACAAGTATTAGTAGATGTCCTAGTTTTACATTCATAATATGGTACACTAAATTTATCTTGTGAGAGACAGACTACAGGACCTGAAATAAAATTAGTTTTAGCGAGTTGAGTTTCAGACAATGACCTAGACACTGCATCTGCAGGATTTATTTCACCTGATATGTGATCAAAAGTAATGTCTTTAATTTCACAGTGAGAAACAATTTTGTTTAACTTATTATTAATAAACACTTGCTTGCGGTCGATTTTATTCAATTGAACAGTTTTAGATTTTAACCATGACATTACAATCATTGAATCAGTATAGGCAATAACATTTTTGATTTTTATTGGCCTAACTGCACTGGTAAGGTTCTTATACAAATCTATGGCAGTTGCTACCCCTAATTCGAGTGCTGCTAATTCTAGTACAGGAATAGATTTACCTTTCAAAGACTTTGTGATTATAGAATTTCTAGCGAGTACAAGATTAGACTTATCGGAACCAACTACATTGAGATAAACTGCACAAGCAATAAAATCTCTACTAGCATCACAATACACAATCAAATTGTAGTCTGCAGTTCGTGAACCAACAGAACGTTTTAAAACTACTTCTGAACATTTATTCACCTGTTTACAAATCAATCTCCATTGTTTCCTCCGTTCAGTTGATAGTGAGTCATCCCAACCTAAGTCACCGTCGCACTGCAATTCATGCATGAATACCTTAGCTCTATTCAATAAGGGAATGCAAACTCCAAATGGATCGAAATTACTTTGTAGTGAACTTAGTATTTTACGTTTTGAATTAGCGTCATGGTCTAGATACAATTTATTGCAAGAAATCTCATCAGTTTGAGTATTCCAGGACATAACAAATAATTTATTCTGTATTTCACATTTTTCGTTATAATTAGCTTCAAGTTTAGCAACACTCCTACTAGAATTTGTTGCGAATTGCTGTAATTCAAATTTATATTCACCCAAAGTATCGGTCGCCAAATCTACGGAATTAATTAAATCACATTCATCATTAGATGTATAAGCAAGGTTATCGACATACGCCAAATCATATAGTGCAGTCTTGACACTTTTAGAATATTCATTATCATTATTACTTTTGACCACCAAAATATAATACAAGGCAATCATCAACAGGAAAGGAGAGTACCTCATACCAAAGGGCACACGCCTTATTCGAAAAGTTTTAATTCTAAAGTCGTTAGCCGAAACATTATGGTACCACAGGAAATTAAGTTTCTTAGAATCTTCCTCCCTAATTAAAAGCTGAAGAAAAGCCTTTTTAAGGTCAAATGTTATCATAAACATGTCAAAGCGTAATAATAGTGTAGCGATCTGAAGTTTATGATTTAAGTTTGCACCTGGTAAGGATAATTGATTATGCGATAAAGTGTTTTTTCCCGCATTCAAATTGCTCAAATATACAACTCTTACTTTAGTCGATTCAACATTCTCCCTAAAAACCGCACTATGTGCCACATATGACACCTTAGCATCTTTAGGGACAAAATTAACTGGTTCAATTACACCAGCATCAAGTTGTTCTCTAATCACCGCATCATACTCTAACAACTTGCTTCGTGACAATCTCTTTCTTTGTGATTCCAAAATACTCTTCGCTAAGTTATAGTTATTAGCTAACAAATGTTCTAATTCATCGCGCCAAAGAGCTGGTAAAATTAGCCTTCCAGTGTGTTCATCAACTGTGATATCATTTATAACTTTATCCATAAGAAATTTAGACTCATCACTATATTTACCGTCAGATTTAGTTTCTTCATTTAAATCAAATAGCTGATGAAAAGTCTCACCTAAAGCTTCTGAACCACATTTATTAATAAATTCAGTATTAAATTCAATTCTATCATCTACTGCGTTTTGTATAATGGAATCACAATTAGTTAGTCATTTCTTTGGTTGCTTTTTCTTTTTACATTTCTTATCCTTTGTTCTAGATTTCAAGGAATCTATATTATCGAAATAATTAGAGATACTCCCAGACAACATTACACCGGCAGGAGTGTCATATATTGCAGATGAACAATTAGAATTATTAGCTCTGAAATTAATTTGATTAATAGGAAATATATGGCTATGATCACTTCCTAACAAAATAGATACATCAGATACAATGTCACTTTCAAACATTTCATCGGCAAGATTAAAGCCTTTAGATTTCAGTTTATCAGATAGGTTTTTCAAACCTTTCGCTTTAAAAGTGGTATTTATTTTATCAATACAAACTGCAGTAATATACTGTTTCCCTTGTCCCTTTACATATATTGGGAATTTGACCAGTTCAGTATCATATTCTTTATCAGAATTAATGCCGGTGATTTTAATTTTCGTTTTACGAATAACTTCAAACTCTGCCAGATTACCTAAGTCTCCCTTAACAAAACTAGTCTGAGAACCTAGATCTTTAAAGAGCCTCACCTTAACTTTACTCTCAGCATCTAAAGCAACAGTAGCAGTTGGTAAAACTACATCATTAAGATAATCTGAACTGCTACATAGGGTAGCAGCACTATTTGACGTAGTCTCCAATGAATGATAGTTACGTCTAGAATTGTTATCTGTTGTAACTCTAGTACATAAATATGAAGCATGCCAGCCTTTACAATGGTTACAAGGACTACTGAATTTGTAACGACACTGCTTTATTGAATGGTTTACAAACCCACACTTAATGCAACCATTAATTTCCTTTAGTTTGTTTACTTTACTGATAGGATCTTTATAAAAATCACATTGAGAAAGTCTATGAGAATTAGCAGATTGCCGTTGATCATTAGCACACAAATAACATAATGTATTAGAAAAATTAGCCCTAGGCTCAACACTGGTCGCCATGGAAACAGCATTTTTAACATTCTTAATTTTCTTTAATTCCATATATCTGTGATTAGTTTCAAATGAACTATCGACAATGTCACTTAGCAATGGCTTTGACTTTCCACAAACAGAAGTCATCAAAGATTTGAAATCGTTATTTAAGCTACGCCACAAGAAATACTGAGTGAAAGTATCAGACGTTATGTTCAAAGACCCTATTTGCTCACACAAAATTCGTGACTCGCTTATCCAACTGAATGCATCACCAGAATTATCTTTCAATGACAAAGTAAATAGTCTTTCAATTACAGAGTACTGTTGTTCTAGTTTATCGCTATAAGCTTCGTTCAGAATTTTAACTGCGCTATCGTAATTCAAATCTCTAAGAGCAACAGATTCAACCAAAGTTTTATTTAGCAGGACCTTTTAACTGTTTATTAAGATAAGAATATTTTTCGTATGATGAAAGGTCATACTGGCAAATTAAATTTTCAAACGAGGTTATAAATTTATGATAAGATTCTGGTTTGCCATCAAAAACGGGAAATTCAATCTCCGGTAGTTTAATTCTGTTAATGCTTCTGACATTACTAGAGTCACGGTTAGCATGTTCTAACTCTAATTTTTGGTTCCTCAAACCTCTCAGAGATTCGTCAATAGAACCTATATACTTCTCAGATTGTTCAGTCTTACTAAGAAAATCTTTATAGGTACAGAGTCCTTCGTTTAACAAATGTGGATTAATTTTAGCATCCAAATCGACCAATTCTTTTCGCAAACCTACCAATTTTTCCGAATAAAATTCAATATCTAGAATTGTAACATCAGCTAAATTGATAGAAGAAATGGTTTTAGTACACGAAATTCTTTTCCCTACTCTAAAATAGTCTTAATTTCAGCAGACTTCAAGGCTGATATAGTTTCTTCATCAGACATGATAATGAAATATATGAAGAGCACACAATAGAAAATACACAAGGAAATTTATAAATATCAAATAAAGAGTATATTACCCATGGAGTCGAGAAGGAGAGGCATGGAGCGGTGGAGAGATGAACGAACAGCTTATCACGAACAGATACTAAATCCTGTCTACAGCGCCATTTGCAATTATTAAGGATTAAGTTAATTTTTAACAAGGATGAAAGCAAAGGCAAGAGTATATTTAGATATCTTTTATATGAAAATTACTCCAGCTCCACCGTCCAGGCCTCATCCTTCCGATTGCATATCAACATGAGCCTGAAAAAGAATTATTCATTTAAATAAGAGTATAGTGAGCTCATATTTATTAAGTTTTAAATTTTCACTATATTTTAATTTAAATCTTATCTTAATTTTTATTATATTTTAATTTTTAACTAATGGATAATACACCAATAAATTTTGTTTTCAGGTCTCTACGTTAAATATTTTAATTTTAAAGATCTTTGTATCTATGGACCAAGAGAATATTTTTAATAAAGTTATATCCTCATAGTGCAGACGAGTGCGCGATTCCTAAGCCCTGACATTTAGTTCACTCACCTAGCATCTGACTAAAATCCATTTCGCTGCTGCTCGCTCCTCCTCTCCACCAATAAGTCTACCAGTTGTAACCGTCTAGGATTTCAATTAGTTGATGTCCACAGGTGTAGGACATCTTGCAGAAAAAACTGGCATAAAAAAGGACTCCAGCCATCACTCCCTCCAGACTCCACCAGTCAACCATTAGCCGATCATGTTTTTAGGGACAATTTAAGGTATTAGTAGATGTTTTTGGGTCGGTATAACTTAGACTGAACTCTATCAATTGACTGTTCATACTGAACTCTGCTGACGAACTGACTTCTTTATTGTTTGTCAGCCCTAACATAGACTTTTATGTTGCTGATAGGCGTGAACTAAATGATTTAGAGAAGCAATAAAAATCACGCCCCGGCAACCATGAGGATCTGCTAAATAATAATTAAGTTAAAAAATAGCATATTTTTGTATAGGCTGGGACGTTAGGGACCTATCCACTTTTCTAAAAAGTCCATCTTTCAATGGCGACTGAGTCTGAATTTATTAATAAAGCCAGAACGAGCTCTCGGTGGAGCGCATATCTTCGCCGCCGCTTATATATGGCATTGTCCATACAATACTCCTTGAGTTATATTGCAAAAATCCAAAATGTAATAAACTGGTTCCTGAATAAATGGTAAATCATCCCAGTTAATTGCAGGCAATTTGGTTGCATATTTTTTTAGTTATAAATGACCTGGACCCAAAACTCAACCAGATGGTTGCTGGACATTGAATAATCGTTCCACCAAATTTCAGGCGATTTGGTTCAATACTTTTTGAGTCATGCGAATAACAAGATTATTAATTACTAAATGCCGCCTAAAAATTACCTTCCGCATTCTTCAAAGGTAATAAAATGTTTTAGAAAATGTTTGCAATCTTAGCAATGTAAATCATATCCTTTGATATATTATTAGATATTTTTAGAAGAAAAAATATTATTAATTACTCACACTGTTAAATTATTCTTGAAATGTCTAACTTTAATTACATTATTATGAAATATAAATTACGTCATAGTAACATGTAAATACTTTAATTAAATATATAGAATGTAAATTTCACAAATTGATTACATTATTATAATATGCAAATATTTCCATGCATTATTTCCTACTGCTCCATGGGATATTTCTGCCACGTTTTCGTACGTCTGGCAGCTGCTTATCTGCCATCCTACCGTGTGCCATTCGAACGACAGTGTGCCTCCCAGCCTCAATTGGAATACACGTCGCCTTTCAGTCTTCCTGAAATGCATTTCCATTCTATTCGTGATAAGAAACTTCTTATCGTATTTCAATAACAGGTCAATTTAAATAGAGATACAGCAACTTTTGAATCTCCCAAAGTTGGTTATCAGTTTCCGTGGATTTACGCAAGGAAAACAATAGGAAAGAGAGTGATCTAAAAATAAACCCTATACCTGCCTCTTTTCGGTGTTATTTGGATAACTAATTACTCTTTGTGTATACAGTCAACAGTGATACTTTTCTCTATGACTCACTTTATTAGAGTTTACTGTATATCGATAAGTGATCAAATTGGGACCCTTTTCCCTATTGTACCTATAATTTCAACTGTTTTTATATTACTTAATTCTTTCCATAATTTTAGTGTGTAGCAATATTTTTAGATTAAGAAGAAAAGGTTTCCCACAGTATTATTGAATACTATTTCTATATATAAAGTTGCAAACGCTGTTTTTTCATACCTAGGGTAAGCTCTTAGTTATCGGTCAGTATTACATCTTCGGTCATATAAAAAAAAACAATATAAAAATTATTATTATTACACAGTGCTACCTAATAATAATAATTTTTTTTCTTATATGACCGAAGATGTAGTACTGACCAATGATTCGGAACTTATCCTAATTCGAATTTTCATGTCAGAAGATGATGTAGATAAATTTTTTTAAATCAAATTTAAAGGTCCTCTCCAGGTTAAAAAAATAGTTTATTACATAATATTACAAAACTAAGTTCTAGGTTAATTATTCTGCAAACCGTATACAATTTGGTTCAATATATATATTTTATTTGTTTTAAAGTTTTTGATACTCTGTGTGCAACAATTGTTAGAAACGTTAATTTGACGCTGAAGAAGAAGATTCTACACTCTTTGTTTTGATTTCAAATTTGAATTTTATAAATTAACAATGCTTTTTCAGCCTTCATTTAATATTTTAATTATTTCATGAAGTATATTAACGTTTCTATAGTAAGTTTATCCAAATTTACACCTTTACATGGCACGAATATTCAATATTATTTTCAAAACAAAAGGTGTACATTCTTTTTCTTCGGACTGAAATTAACAAGTCGGAAGTAAAACAGCTACTGCAGAGTTTTGATTATAAAATTCTTTAAAATTATAGAAAAATAAATAGTATATGCTATCAAATTCCATGTTTACAGCAAATTGATGAGACGCAGTAAATTGACTAAAACAATGTACAAATTTGCTTGGGGGGGACCATTAAATGAACGATGAATGTGTTCCGCGCTATTTGCCGATTTGTACAATCTCGAGAATGCGCTGCGCGTTTTTAACCCCTTAATTCTGACCGTCTTAATACCTTCATATTATTTATCATTAAATCGAATACTATATATGTGAGCCAGGTCATTAAACAATCATGATGTGTGCAGTACAACAAACTAGCGGATACAGCAAACTACATAACGGTCATTTATGTTGATCGAGAGGTTCAAAATATTCATCATTTATTTCTTGTCATCTTTGCTGACTTTATCAACGTTATCTTCATATATTTATATATAAATGAAAATATATAAAAATAATATATACACATATTAATATTCGATATCATAATGAATAAATTGAAGGTATTAACGCACGCTAGGCATTACAGGGTTAAAAACGCACAGCGCATTCTTGAGATTGTATAAAATGGCAAATGGCGCGGAACATAGGAACTTACATACATCATTCAACTAAAATTGAAATTTTACCGAAATTTTCTAATTGCTGATTAAAATGAATAGACTTAATAATGATGTTGAAAATGATGCTAATTGATATTTCAGATTAAATAAAACGATAAATCGAATTTGGACCAATTTTTCTATATCATTGATAAAATTTCTCCCCGTCATGTTTAATTCCTAAAATCGTTAATTCGTAATCAAAATTTGAAACCCGTACGAACATCTGACAAAATGCCGATAATGTCTGGAAAAAAGGCACCGGATTGGAACCGGTTCGGTCTCTCCACGCCGTTACCGGAACAGAGAAGTCCGGGGATGTCGGAGTCTTCGAAACTGCGGGATCCTCTAATTGAAAGTGGCTACTACGGCGGCAAGGAGCAGGAGCTGTTCATGGAGGAGAAGGTTAGAAAATTCTCATATCTAATATATAATATAAATTGTTTTCGATTTGATTCTTGAAAAATACCTGAAAACTTATTATGAATTGAATTTACCTTGTAAATTAAAAAATCAATGTAAAGGTGTTGTAAAATTCACTTCACAGTTAAGAAAAAATATAAAAACACTATCAGAGATAGGTAAATCACATTAACTACATATAAAAGAAGAAATCTATTGTTTTTCGGTATCTATATAACGACATTTTGGAATACATTGGAAGTTGAAGTTAGGAATAATAGTTAAACTTCTAAGTTTCGTCTAAGATGGCAGTCAAAATAGTGCAATATCACTTCAAACACTATTGATCGTTTACAGAGAGAGCTCTTGCTATTATTCAATCAACAAAGACAGTCCAGACCATAGAGTAATACCTGCAGTTCAGACATTGCATTATTGCACTGGTAACAATATTTAGAGAAACATAATCAACATCAAACAGCAGTTGCATCGGAATGCTTAGATCTATGAGAAATGCGATCGAAATTCAACCTGTGCTGCTAGTTCGAAGAAAATAACAACACCTCAATCGTAAAACGTGTACCGAAATAATTGGAGGTGTTGAAAATTCCTTGCAAGGTATCGTAACTTAATATTTATAGTTGTTTCCATATAAAGTTTAAGTGACGCAACGGTTACTGTTGTGAGATTATCAGAAAAGAAAGGAATTTGCATCAGCATTTCTTAGACTAATAACTCATGCGATATTTACCTCGAGTCTAACTTTGTTAGTTGGTGCCCATTAGCCTATTGAAGACGATAATTAATATGCATATATTTTTAACTTTAACTTTGTTTGTAATAGAAATCTGTTAATGATGCCAAAATGTTAAAATTTGAGAAATAATTGAAAAAGTATTATTTTTCGACTGGCAGGTTCTTCTACCACTCGTCCACAAAATTATAGATTGATATTTGAAGGTTATTTCATTAAATAAGACTTGAAATTGAATCATGGTGTGAATAAAACACAAAATAATAAATAGGTATTACATTATTAATTCATTATATTTTAATTAAATACAAACAAAAAGACTAGAAAAATAATTATGCCAAATTATAAAATAAAATATAACTTAAAAACTCCGTTTGACAAATTGACTTTCTTTAATGTTCACAATGGTACAATATTAATTACATCATACGTGAGCCTGGAGAAAGAAAATTATACATATGGGGCAATCATTTATTTTAAATTTTACATACAATGATTCATATCACTCATGACATATAGCATAGGTCATGTATTTGACGACGAGTGGCAGGATTTCCTGCCACTCAATTTTATTTCTGTCATAATAAAAATTCTGTGTCATATATTTCACAAATAGAATAGTAATAATAATCATACACTATTAAATAGTATGTAACACCAACAAAACCTATATTTCAGTTGAGTATTTTATAGATAAATAACATTGTTTACGACTCATTGTAGGCTAAGTTTGAATTCACATTCTAAGCAATATTCAAACTGATACTGAGGGCAGTTGCCAACCGCTGTACTCTTGAAAATTGTTATGAAGCTAACTGAACATGTTTAAAACTTAACTACCAATACAGAAAATAGATTTCTGTATTGGTAGATATATTATTATTCATCATTTACTGACCAGACAGGATATCCTGCCACTCGTTTTGGATTGGTTAGTGGAAGTGTTAAATAAACAAAAAAATCGAAACTGAAACAATGAAAACCTAATTATTTATTATTTATAATGGGCAATTAAGCTTAGTAAAAAGAGTTATGGTTTGGACCGGTATAATTGATTATTGACCTGTACTTTTTTGAAAGATTGTAAGTTGGCCGTTACAGTCATAGGAAAAACTACACAAAAGTTATTCACAAATTATTATTGCCAGAAATTGGAACATGCAGAACATCTATTTCCAACAA
Source organism: Caprella mutica (assembly GCA_947561585.1). Lineage (NCBI taxonomy): Eukaryota > Metazoa > Arthropoda > Malacostraca > Amphipoda > Caprellidae > Caprella > Caprella mutica. The sequence continues at coordinate 366,986 of CANNZV010001093.1, forward strand.
GATGGTTCGCTGGCACATACCGAAAGGGAAACAATGACCTTACTAAGATCCGCTTCACACTTGCGTTTTTTAACACTGCGGAAAAAAAGCTCTTTTTTACGCTGAAGGAAAAATCATTGTACATTTTCTCTTCAACTATAAAAAATCGCAAGCGCGAACAGATTTTAAGAAGAGCTTCTTTTCTGCGACGTTAAAGAAACGCAAGTGCGTGAAGCGGGCACAAGAGTAGTACGTCTTTCCCGAGCGTTAAATTTCTCGCTTTGGTGATGTGTCATGGCCACCGCATTCGCCTGATTTAACGTCTCCTGATTTCTTTCTTTGATGCATCTTGAAGGAAAAGTTCAACATAATAATTCCAATACTTTTTAGAACTAAAAACAAATTAATCGAAAAGATTAACATGCCAAATCCTTTTGTTTTCGAATCTGTTGGCGAAAATATCGTGAAGAATGCGTATTTGTTAAAATAATGACGGACAACATTTAAAAAAATAAAACTATGATTTCCTGTTTCATTTGTAATTTATGTGATTTATTTATTTTTGACCGATTTTTTATAAAAAAATTTAAAACTATTCAGTGACTTTTTAAACACACTTTGCATTCTTTCTATAAATTATGTTTCATTAGAATCATGAAAATTCTAATTTAATGAATATAATCTTCACACATCATTTATTTTAAAATATTCCCTCTATTCGGATGGTCAGGGCCAAAGTCCCTGGTGGACGAATCGTCAGTTCTTCGTTAAGGAGAGGCTTCTTTTCGGAAAATGGGACGGAGTGTTCACCTCTTGCCTCGTCAACCTACTTGGTGTGATCATCTTCTTGCGGTCGGGGTGGATAATCGCAGAGGCAGGATTCGCCATGGCTGCTGTTATTGTACTACTGTCCGGTAAATACTTTTAGGATATATACATTTATATATATCCTTTAATATATCATGCACTTCCTAGCTTAAATGAAATTAATGGATATATGATGAATCTTTACATAACTAAATAAGCAATTAATTAATCTTCGTTTTATTCCATGAACATAAAGAATAAAATATTTTGAGAAAATAGTACAAAATAGATAATAGACAGAACTGATACTTTTATTAAGTTTTTAACAAACAAACCCTATTAAAAACAACTGCAATTTTTTTTACCATTCTCTGTCAGTGCTGGTAGTGCTGACATCAGTGCTCTCAGCGGTGGGTATTTGTGAGAGATCTGCCAGCAACCCCCTGCCAGGTGAAGACTCCATGGCCAATGGGGGAGTGTACTACCTAGTGGCCCATGTGTTGGGGGGACAGATTGGGGGAGCGGTGGGATTGGTCTACTGTTTCGGGCAGGTAAGTAGTTACGTAGCTACTAGGGTAAATTATGAATTATCGGTCAGTTTCACATCTTCAGTCATATAAGAAAAAACGATACTATAATTGTTAGTTTAATTAAATTTTAATTGGTATCCATGATACCTGCAGGTATCATGGATACCAATTAAAATTAAAATTAAATAACAATTATAATATCGTTTTTTCTTATATGACTGAAGATGTGAAACTGACCAATAATTCGTAATTTACCCTATCAGAGAAAAGTGCTTCTGCATGATGTTAATTTCTCAAATCACAATTTTCTAATTTCCTATTATTTAGAATTTTATAAAGAGGAGCTTATAATAAATGTAAAATAAATATCTTAGAAAAATTATGAAACTGTACATACTTTAATCTTTAATATGCATTATTATTCGAATAATAATAATATTCAACAATAAAATAATATACATAAAATGCTTATATTCAATATTAAATACGAAACTTATCATCAATTATTGAAGTAACTCAGTTATAATTGTCAACAATATTAGACTCAAAAGTCTGATAATTCACCCCTTTCGATTCTTGTGGCTACTACATATGCCAAATTAATTTTTTATAAATTAGATAAACTGATAAATGTGATATATTCAAACAGATTTCATCATTATTTTAATTTTTAATCAAATTGGAATGATCGTATCGAAAGAGTAAATGAGTGTTAATTACCCTCTACAGACAGTAGGTATTGCCCTCTGCGTGGTTAAATGTCTCCCCTCTTTTCCCTCTACAGACAGTAGGTATTGCCCTCTGCGTTGCGGGTTTTGCCGAGAGTATTCTAGAGCTGTTTTCGTTGCCCCACTGGTCCCAGACTCTGATAGCAGACACTGCTCTCTTGTTGCTAGCTTTTATCAACATTGCTGGGGTGAAGTGGGTGGTAAAAGTGCAGTTCCTACTGCTCCTAGTCATCTTCTTGGCTGTGCTGGATATCGTCGTGGGATCCTTCCTGCCTTCTCATGATGGTGAGAAAATAATTTATTGAAAAAACCTAGTTTCGAATTATTTTGTAAATTTTTTCCCTTGTTCAGAAATCATATAGAAAGAATTATTTAGCAAATAGAGTAATAATTTTATATATATCGCACATTAATTTCTATAATTGCATATCTTTAAAAGGTTAATTTCTCACAGAACTATTTTGTCTTCATTGCCACCATTTTCAAATCCATTTTAACATCTCGCATTGAGTTTGATAATCTTTTTTTAGCTAGTAAATTTTAGTCAACAGTAACATAATGGTATAGCAGATTGTGATTGGAAGACAAAATTGAGTTATGATATTACTGAAATTAATACTCAATTTATGCTATATAATATTTACTGGACTGGTTATTATCAAACTGGTACCCTAGTTCAAACTATATTCCATTGTTTGTTTTCTCTCAGGTACTGTGACACACCAATGGTCTACCGAAACCTTCAACAACAACCTCAAGTCATCGTACAGTGAAGGCTACTCAGCTTTCACTGTAGCTGGTGTCTTCTTTCCCGCTGTCACAGGTAATTCAATTAACACTAGGGAGCAAGTAAAGATAACGGACCAGTTATCTTTACTTTTTTAAAGTAAAGTATTGAATTACCTGTTTAGTAGTTAAATTAGCACCAGAACTAGCAAACAGTCAATGTAACTGCTTTAAACTTTTCAATATTTTGTATCTTATTAATGATTATTGGTAGGTACTTGATTTTCTTTTTTCTTAATAGAAGGAGTCAGTTCAATTGGTATCCATGATACTGCAGGTATCATAGATACCAATTAAAAAATCAATTAAACTGTCTCCTTCAATTAAGAAAAAAGAAAATCAAGTACCTACCTACCAATAATAATCTACGAGATACAAAATTATGAAAAATGAAAAACAATTAATTTAAAGATAGATTCCACGAGAGACAATAATGACGAACTCGAGACATTGAAGGAGAATCATTGTACAGAAATTTGTGGATGGAAACCTGCAATTCAGAACTTTAGGTTGAAGTACAACACGCAAATTAAAATTCAACACTCTATGGTTTTCGTGAGCGTTAGTCACTTAAACTGCAAAAATATGTTTTGCAGAATGATAAAAGTTTGATGCTACAACAAAATTGTGTGATAATATTTATTACTAGAAAATACAGTACACATAATAATTTTTTAGTATAAATATCAACAGATTTCAATAATTATCCTATCTATCCTAATAATACCCGCCGTGTGTTTATAAATATATTTGTTGTCCGCTTTTACACGACGGGTATTAAACATGAAGAATGTTTAACCATGATATATATATTGGGAATATATTAATAGGAGATTGAATTCATGCATAATTTTCATATGCATTTTATCTATAAAATATATCAACTTATTCATATTCTATTTAACATAGGGTAAGTTCTTAATTATCGGTTAGGTCTACATTTTCGGACACGTAAGAAAAAAGTATATGATAATTACTATTTCATATTAGTAATTACTAAAAGTATTACTAAAATAAATATGAAATAGTAATTATTATATACTTTTTTCTTACGTGTCCGAAAATGTAGACCTGACCGATAATTAGGAACTTACCCTAATTCACTGAAAGAAACCGAAAAAACGGGTGATAGATTCCTATCAAAGGCCCGTTACCTTTTACGGGGAAGTACACTAGTAACAAAATATTTTACTTAGTACATTATTTAATTAACTCCATTACTAATAAGTAGGGTTGTGACAATAAGTGTTTAAAATCATAGATCCTGAAAATATTATAGACGGGGAGAATTAAAGAGTATTGAATGGTTCTAAACCAGCGGTATATAGTTTTCGATACCATTTCATTTCGTTTCATCTGTGATATTCTTAAGATCTATGATTTTAAGTGCATATTGTCACAACCCTACTAATTACCGATACTTATTTCACTTCTAGGTATCATGGCCGGTATTAACATGAGTGGTGACTTGAAGAACCCCTCTGTGGACATACCAGTCGGTACAATATCTGCCCTGGGATTCAGGTGGCTACAAATTTGAAATACTTGCCGAAATGAATATATATTTAGCTATGGATTGAACTTTTAGAATATTAATTCCAATCAAATAATTTTTCACAAAAATGCACGTGCATTTTAAAATTATTTGTAGCTTTCCATAATTCTTTTAGACAGCTTCAGAGGCTAATTGTATAGGGTAAGTTCCGAATTATCGGACGGTTCCACATCTTTGATATGAGAAAAAGTATACAGTCACTATATACTCATTATTATATAACTGTTATTTTAATTGGTATTCATGATATCTGTACTCTGCAGGAATAATGGGTGCCAATTGAAATGATAAAAAAATGAATATAGGTTGGGCAAGTTACGAGTTATAGGTCAGTACTACATCTTCGTTCATATGAGAAAAACAATATAATAGTTATTTTTATTACGCTTTGCTATCTAATACTTCTGCAAATGGGTTTGCAGAAGTATTAGATAGCACTGTGTAATAATAATTATTATTTTTATATCGTTCGTTTTTTCTTATATGACCGAAGATGTAGTACTGACCGATAATTCGTAACCTACCCTATATTTTTTTTATTATATGATCGAAGATGTGGAACTGTCCGACAGTTGTAATCTTACCCCCATGCCCATCTCCGTTGACTTTACCTCCCTCACCGCAGCACTGTTCTGTACCTCCTCATCATGTTGGTGCTGGCTGCTACTGTCGATAGGTCTGTTCTTCTCACCGACTTCATGATAACCGAGAAAGTGTCTGCAGTCGGTAAGTAAGAGGCAAGCACCCGGACACTTGCTGTACTAGGAAAGTGGGTGTTAAAATAAGTGCATAAATCATTTACAAAATTTTAAAGGTTAAATTGGTTCATAATCTATGGTAACACCCATTTTCCGAGTATTGGATTTTAATGAATGAAATTAAAAAATATATCACTAAGTCTGATATACATAGAATAGAAATTTTTCTCAGTCGAAATTATCTTCATATAATTCAAAATGTTCATATTATGATGAATTATAATTAGTGTTATTAAATAATATTAGTCAATCTGAACCATTTGAAACCCATTTGTAATTTTGGTTGCTAGATTTTGCGACTGAACTTTCATTTAATTGAACTGCATGAAAATTGCTATGGCTGTAACTTGTAGTTCTCTTTGACAATATATGAGATTCATGAAGAGGAATATTCATTTTTTACCTAGGAGTGCTGACTTGTCTCTCTCTCTCTCTTTGCTAGGAGTGCTGTTGATGCTAGGGCTGTACACCTCCAGTCTGTCCTCTAGTCTGGCCTCCCTGTACGCCACACCCAGGGTGCTGCAGTCTATTGCTGCTGAGGGGACTCTACCTCTCTTCTCAGGACTTAGTAGAGGAGTGAGTAGAGGAAGAGGAAGAGGGAAGAGTAATTAGGAGAAGAGTGACCTTGTGTGATGGGGAACCTCCAAGTTGGTGTAAGGGGACAGCATGCGTCGTGCGGGGTTCCAACCCAAACAGCGCCAAAGACCCCATCAGGCACACGTGAAGAGAGAAGGGTAGTGTGTAATTGCGGTAATCCTGACTCTCCTCTATGGGTAAACGGAGTGCACTGCGGTTTGCCACCATAGTCACATTAAAAAAAATATATTAGAAGCAAGTGCATCTTCGGGGTAAGAGGCAGGATGGCACCCATCAATGGAAGTCTGGCTTTTGGCAGCGGACGGCGGAAATCCTTATCTGGCTCTTCACTATTGAACAAACCCCAGGACCGGGAATTAATAGAGGGAAGAAGAGAGTTGTCATAGAACAAAGTATGGCTAGGTTAGTTAGGAGATATAGAAATAGGAGGGATAGGGTATAAGATAGGGAAGAAATTGTGATAATTACATGGATTGTTCAGAGGCTATAATTAAGGGAGAGAAATAATGATAGGCTTAGGAGGATTGTTGGGCGCGTTCAGAATAGTGGTTGGGAGATTGTTTTGTCGTCGGGGTTGGAGGAGAGGGAGAGGGGATTATATGGTTGGGGGAGGATGAGGGTAGCTTTGGTACCTACATTTTAGGTAAACGAGGATATTGCTTACGTTGGAGAAATGGATAGATAAAGGACAGCAAGGATGGTTTGAGGATAGGGTAGTGGCAGTAGTAGTTGGGATGAGGTTGGTGACAATATACCTGCCTATATGGGGAAGTGACAGGGAAGAGATGGAAAACTATAGGAAGGACTTAGGGATCCATATAGCTATTAGAGATAGGAATAGATTATTAATATTAGGAGAAGATTTTAATGTTAATTTAGGTAGGGTGAATAAGGCAGGGATTGATTTAGTTAATTGTTGTGGGCAAAACTGATTAGTGTAGGCAAATAGCTTTAGTGAGTATTAAAAGAGGGGAACCTAGTTGCGTATGAGGTATGGGAGGTGGTACGAGACTGACGTGTTTAGGGACGGAGGAAAATTGAGGGTTATCAGACCACAAGTCCGAGAGAATGAGAGTGGATGGAGAACAAAAGTGAGGGAAATTAAGAAGATAGATAGGATAAAGTAGGAAGTTTTGAAGGAGGAGGGGAAGAGTGAGGTATGTAGGATAGAAACTAGTAGTCGGTTCGAATCGTTAGATGAAAGAGATTTAGGAAATAGGACGTACAGAGTGATATTGCAGACATTTGATCCGATCGCTCGCCAAGTCTAGTGGTAAGACTTAAAAAACCCGACGTGTGTACGGCCCTTAACCAAATGATTCCGGTATGTTGACCAATCGTCTCACCAATTTTCTGGCAATTTGGTCAAATTCTTTTTGAGTTATGAATGATGTTGATTTTGACCTTTCACCTGATCGCTCCCAAATACTAGCGAAATGGTTCCTGAATAATGAGCATTCGTCCCACGAAATTTCAGGCCATTTGGTTGAATTCTTTTTTAGTTATTCGAATGATAATATTACAAATATTTAAATGCCGACTAAAGCATAAACTTCCTCAATTTGCGAAGGTGACTATGTTCTTAATACTTTTTAAGTGAAAATTTATTATATTATTTATGAATCTTATTATACTTTCTTCACCACTAAATGAAGAGTTTTAAAATTAACTCATCCCATCATATTCATAATTATTTTTCTGATTAAGCTGAGAATTTTCTTTTTCCCTAAACTTAAATATATTTCAAACTGATTTCAATCTAATTCTCGTATTGCAGAAAGGACCAAACAAGGTACCGATATACGGAGTCTGCATGGTGGTATTTGCCACCAGTCTCTTCATTCTACTAGGTAACATCAACGTGTTGGCCCCTATAGTCACCACGCCTTTCTTGCTGACTTACGCCGCTGTGGACTACTCGTACTTCGTGTTAGCGGTGACAGCGGACCTTAGAACTAATAGGGATTTGAGGTAAACCAATGTTATATATGAATTCTATTATTATTTCATCGTGTTTTGTTTCTCTTAAGATTAACTTTAGTTATACCCAAATTTCTACTGTTACTTTTCTGTTCATGTAGTGTAGTCAGTCTTGAAAAGACGTTAGCTTTACCAATGCGAGTTACAGTATCATCAACAGTAGGTAAAGGAGCACAAACTGGATCCAAATAATTTTTAACAGTGCTTGAAAAATCACCGCAGATTCGGATTGAGGAGTCATTTTTGAATACTGTAACTATGGGTGAAGCAGCCCACGAAGATGTCCAATAACTTTTAGAACCTGACGTCTCTTTCATCTGATTAACCACTACTGACCACATTATTGAGATCAGATTACCCCAGAATTTAAGGTGGTTCATCAATAGTTTGGTGTACAACCAGTGAACCACAATGGTAGACTTTGAACAGCCACTTAAACCACAATACAAAGTACTGTTAGCCTAAGCTGCCATATACAGACCAAACCTAGTTCCGGTATATGTGGTTACAACTATTTATACTTCATCAATTTTAACGTCTATTAAACTAAAAACATTTATCAACTTCATTCCATAGTTAATTAAATAATTATTACTTTACCACGAATTTCATTGACTGTAAAGGGCCGGTTTTTTAAGTCTTTCCATCAGACTTTTTGCTAAGCTTCTCCTTCTTTTTCAACGAGAATATAAGAAAAAAACAAATAATTATTATTCATTTTAGTTGGTATCCATGATACCTGCAGGTATCATGGATACCCTTTAGGACTCCTTATAACAAAATGGTTTTCATAATAGTGGAAACAATATACTATCAGATTAATCATACTACCTATTTTTCTGTGGCTTCGTTCATACAAAACATTTCCCGTATAGTTGAATATCCAAATATAGTGCATATTTGGAGATTAAATATATTTTAAGTTTTTAATTATTTTGAAAGAAAACATTTTGATATTTGAATTGTTTTATGTTTCTAATTCTTTCTTTTTTTTGCAGAGGCAACGCCAACCAAAAAGATTTTTCTCGGAGTGCCAATCAGGGAGTTCTGGACAGCCTTTTTCCGGAGAGGGTGACAGAACATAAGAAAATTTCAACGGTTAGTAAATGTATCAGTTGATCACTCTGAAAAACTAGGAATCTTGCAATCTGTAACTTATTAATTGTACTATATTATGTATATCGGTATTTAGTATATTATTAAGGCTCCCTTCACACTTGCGTTTCTAAACGCCGCCTTTAAAGAAATGTTCATGGAAAAAAGTTTATCTACAATTGAATTTAACGGAGCCCTTCACACATGCGTTAAAAAAATGCTGGTGAAAAAAAATTGTGAAGTGCTCCGTTAAAATCAATTGTAGCTAAATTTTTTGCCATGAGTATTTTTTTAAAGGCGGCGTTTAGAAACTCAAGTGTCAAGAGGGCCTTAGTGAGGAGTAGGGACACAATTTTCCTTTTTATTAACAATTTACTCTATATTTCAGAGTGCCGCCAGTTCGGATACTTCCAGTGGCTGTTCAACGCCTGACGAAGATACTCTGAACACTCAACTGGAAGGTGAGATATTACAAAGAAACTCTTCTAAGTTAACGCATTTTACTTATTAACTCTATCAGTATGAAGCAGATTAAATCACAGGATATTATATGTAGTTCTCCTTTAGTCTTCTATGACAGCCCCACCATAACTTATTCCTGCCTACCAAAAATAACAGACAATAAAACTTGAATTTCAGACAACTTTTGAACACCTATTTTTTCAGTTTTCAAGACACAAGAGTCGGCCAAAAGTATCGGGTCCGAAATTTCTGCCAAGACCAACCGCTGGTACTCTTTTCTCTGCAACAGATGGATTGCTTTGCTGGGGGTAAGAGCTAGTCTGCTTGGTATTGAACTAGCGGTTGGAGTAACATAGTAATTAATAACATAATTTAGACTAGCTTAAAAGAAATATATAGAACTAATAAGTATTTTGATGCCATAAAGTTACCTAAATAGTTAATAAAAAATAAAGAAAAGGGAAAAATAATAACTTATTTAGCTAACTTTATTATTTTGGTATCCAAAATACTTCTTAGTTCTTTATATATCTTTTAAAATTAGTTTAAATTAAGTTATTGATAATGAATATTTTATTATTCGAAAGCTCTAGAATTATAATAAACTAGTGTACTTTCTCGTTAAAAATAACAGGTAATTATCATTACCAATTTATTAGATTACTTTTAATGAATTCAATTAAAATTAAACTTTCTGCATAATCTAATTTATTTCTTAGGTAAAATACATTTAAATAATACATTCTCGTGCGTGTCATAGTTACAATAAATAAATAAATAAATAAATAAACACACTACGGGTATTATTATAATAGACTAGTGTACTTTTCCGTTAAAAATAACGGGTCAATTCATCATCAATACCAATTTATTCCCCGTTATTGAGTTACTTTTAATGAATTCAATTAAAATTAATTTTCTGCAAAGTCTCATTTATTTTATAGATAAAATACATTTAAAAAGTGAATAAAAACAGGAAAATTTAAATATCAAGTCAATATATTCCCGTGCGTATCATAGTTACATTCTTCATGTTTAATACCGTCGTGTAAAAGCGGACACCAACTCTCTTAGGAGTAATGATATACGACACCAAATGAATAAATAAATGAATAGATAAATAAATAAATAAAGACACCACGCGTATTATTGTAATAGATTAATCTAACCAATTGCTTGATTAGTGATCAACCGTGTGAAATTGTAAAGCAGATATTGTAAAAGTTCTAAATATACTAACTACTCATCGTAGTCGTTAAGTTGTCGTCAAGTGGTGAGTCAGTGGCCAAAATAATATCGCGTCTTGTGGGACGCTAAAATCCTTATTTTTGAGTCACGTGACTGGCAATTTAACGTCAGTTTAATGGAGAAATGATACAACCGAAACAAAATTTAGTGGAGAAATGATATAGCTGAAACAAAATAAGGTTTTACACCGTCTTCCTTAGCGTCCTGCAATCGCTGCAACACTTCCTCTCTCTAGAGTAGTTTATCATAACTCTATGGGGCATATGAACCAATTTGAACTTGAGATATTTCAGATTCATAACCGATGTTAGTCCCCACTTTCCGACTACTGTGAGCCTTATTAAGTATCAAATACTGCAACCCTAGCCAATGTGAAAAATAAAATTGAAATTGAAAATTAATTATAATTAGTTTTGTAACTAATATTACGACGCTTTAAACGCTTAGTATTGCGATTAATTATTAAAATTAATCAAGATGAAATTGAAATTCTTCATTAATTAAGCAATATCAATTAAATTGTATTAAAGTCCATTTAATTCACTTTTCATTAATATTTCACTTTACCTACAGGCAATCCTACCAAAGGTGAAAAAAATGAAACTGTGAAAATATAATTAATAAATGGATATTTAAGTTAAATATTTAAATTACCCCAGGCAATCCTGAAGATAACAGTGATGGTGGCTATCAACTGGGTGTATGGGATGGTGACGCTGGGCATCACCCTGGTGGTGTACCTCTATGTGGGTCACGCTGCTCCTGGTCTGCCCCCTGGTCTCGCTGCTGACTTCTCTTTGCTACATTGGATTAAAGTTAAATTCCTCATATGCTTTGGGTGAGAAAACTTGAATAAAGAAAAAAAAAACATGGGTAACATCTGAGATATCGGACTGTTTCATATTTTCGACCATACAAGAAAAAAAAAATATATACTATTATTGTTAATTTATTTTTATTTTTTATTAAAGAGAAAATAGAATAATAATTATAATGTAGTTTTTCTTATTTGATCGAAAATGTAGAACTGTCCGATAACTCGCAACTTACCCTAATAATCATTTTCTTTTTATCCAGTCGAGCTCCACCAGAGACTGAGCAGTTGGTGGTTCCACCGCTTCACCCGGGGGTGGAGGTGGAAGCGTCGCAACTAAATGAGAACAACGAGGACTTCGCCTCACGATCTCGATACCACTCTTCCACCGGGGGAAATACCATGCCACCCCCACCCTGAACTCGTAGTCACCATTCTTCTACCGGGGGAAACACCATGCCTCCCCGCTTTGAACCCATTTGATGAAGTGGAACTAAGATGAGGTTTTTTTTGTAAAAAATGTACAGTAAAACTTCTGAGTTAGGAAATACTCAAGTAATGAAGGACCTGAGTTATGAAATGCACCTGAGTTTTGAAGTATTTTCTATGTTTAAATTATAGAAAGCGATATACGGCATGAATTTCGTCCCAGATATCCCTCAATGACAATAGTTTTCTCCAATACTTTAATCATAGAAAACTATCAGTGTCCCTGAGTTATGAAGTGACTCTGAGTTATGAAGTGACTCTGAGTTATGAAGTGACTCTGAGTTATGAAGTGACTCTGAGTTATGAAGTGGCTCTGAGTTATGAAGTGACTCTGAGTTATGAAGTGACTCTGAGTTATGAAGTGACTCTGAGTTATGAAGTGACTCTGTGTTATGAAGTGACTCTGAGTTATGAAGTGACTCTGAGTTATGAAGTAACCAATACCTCATAACTCAGGAGTTTTACTGTACCTACTAGAAAAATAACAAAAAAGAGTGATTATGCAATTATTTAAAATGAGTTTGTTTGAAATTCAACGAAGTAGACAAGAAATATACAAGTTTATAAGGAATAACTCTAGAACTACCTAGCAGTCAATGTGACTGTTTTTTATTTTTCAAACATTTATATTTCATAAATTATTATTGGTAGAAAATCGATTTTTTTTAAGTAACGCGACAGTGTCTCATTATAGTGAAAATTATAAAAAAATCAAGTATCTACCAAAAAAAAATTATGGGATACAAGTTTGGAAAGTAAAAAGCAGTCAAATTGACTGCTATATATTTCTAGTGTTAAATATATTTATTTTTGTGAAGATTAATAATGGATAAGTATTATTTTTGTAATTACAGGGCATGTGTGCATGTTTTCCTTTTCAAAATTATGAATATATAAATTTTATGCCTAGAAAGACGATCTATGTCAAGAATTTATATTCTTCTATAATGAATAGGGTTGTGACAATATGCATTTAAAATCATAGATATCAAATACTATTTACCGCTGGTTTAGAACGATTAAATAGTCTTCTTTAATTCATTCCGTCTATAATATTATCTGGATCTATGATTTTAAACGCATATTGTCACAACCTTAATAATGAAATATTCATTAATTTGTAAATGGTTCCTATACATTGAAATAAAAACACATTTGAAACTCTCAATTAATTAGAAATCAATAAATGAATAGAAAACGGGTTTACAGGAAGTATGTATAAATACATACAGGAAGATTTTCAAAGTTGGAGGACAGGTTATGAAGTTTAAAGTTAGACAAATATAATATTGCTAAAATTATAAACATAATCTGATTAAAGGGCATAAAGAATAGGCAATGAAGAACTTAAAATGATAACTGGAATTAAAACATAAATGATAACTGGAATTAAAGATCATAAATGAAAATTTTAATTAAAGATCAAAAAGAATAGGTAATGAAGAACATAAATGATAATTGGAATAAAAGAAGACTAGGTGATAAAAAGCGTCAATTAATAATAGTAGACTAGACCCGAATAGTAAAACTTAGACATAGGGTAACTGTGATATACATAGGGAAAATAACACCTAGTATTTAATAGCATTACTATTGTAATTGCTACAGTGGTAGGATTGGTATGAAGGTAACTTCTGAAATCCTGTACAAAGACCTGAGTAATGAATAGCCTGTATAGTGATCAAATCTCTTTAGTTGTCCATAAAATGGCCATTATTTTTCTAAAACTGATGGTCATTCATGACAGACTGAAGACACTTTGTTCACTATAGAGGCTACTTCTTTACTCAGGACTCTACATTCACTATACAGGTTTTCATTACAGAGGAGTTCTTCTGCAGTATGAAAAGTTACTAAAGTAATGACTATAGTGGTGTGATTGGTATGAAAATTATATATGGGAAATAGGGTAAGTTTCGAATTATCGGTCAGTACTACATCTTCGGTCATATAAGAAAACACAATATAAAAATTAGATAGCACTGTGTAATAATAATAATTTTTATTTTGTTTTTTCTCATATGACCGAAGATGTAGTACTGACCGATAATTCGAAACTTACGATATTGTCATTTACGGTAAATTTTTACGGTAAATTACGCAAGTGTAATTGATTCGTAATTACTAATCATCGTTCACGTGATTATATTTAGTCACTTAAGCCACGTAGAAAGAACAATTTCCTGAACGATATATTAGGTTCAATTATATGGCTGAAAATGTAAAGAATTATTGTCACTTGTCTTAGTAATCGTTACTGAAATTTGAATTATTTTAACTTGATTAGCTACAACTTAAACATTTTCAAGTTATGTTTAATTCCATTACTAGGTACTTTTTCACTGAAATCGAAAACTGTATCAATATGTTAAAGTAATGGTGGGACCATATGAAATTTACTGGGTTCCTCTTAATTTTCCACGGCCCCACCATAACTTCCTAGCGGGTTAGCAGACTAGAACTCTACCACGACATTTTCAGTGCATGCACTCAGATAAATTCTGATGCACCCAAGTGTTTCAAGTTCACCCTATGGCTTTGTTTCCAAAACGAGACACTTAAATGCATCAAACTATAGTTTGGATGCACATAAGTGTTTCGAGAGCTTTAAAGTGCATCGGTTCGATGCACTTTAGTGTCTCAGATTATCCTTTTCTAAAAGAATGAGAATAATTTCCTCATCATATTAACAGGCTTTTTATCTGAGACACTAAAGTGCATCGAACTGAAACACTTTAATCAAGCTTTGATTCACTTAACCTGTACATGGAGGGCGGCCTTATTTTGGGACAGCAATCTGTATATGTGGCACATCAGCAAAGTTAAAGTTGAGCAACAGTGTACGGGGTAAGTGTCTCGCTTTAGACAAAGCCATAGGGTGAACTCGAAACACCTGAGTGCGTCAGTTGGAGTTGTTTATTTTCTCCGTGTTTTATATATAAATCTTTTTATTTTTCAATATATAATAAAGTTGTAGATATTATTTAGACTTGAGAATAATAACTATTTAGCTTTTAATTTTTTTTCTGATACGGAGAAGTCAATCCCGTTGACTGTAGGGTAAATTACGAATTATTGGTCAGTTTCATATCTTCGGTCATATAAGAAAAAAATATATTATAATTGATATTTTATTTTAATTTTAAATGGTATCCATGATACCTGCAGATATCACAGATACCAATTAAAATAGAAATAAAATAACAATTATATATCGTTTATTCTTATATGACCGAAGATATGAAACTGACCGATAATTCGTAATTTACCATAGCTCCTATGAATATATAATGTTTAACCCTTCATGTCCTGAATTTATTGGAGTATGTTAAGACGAGAATTTTTATATATGTAGGTAAAGAAATAAATGAAAAAACGATATTTTGTTTTCAAAAAAAAAATGACAATTTTGCTCTAATATATGAAAAAGTTTATCCCAGAGTAAATAAATAGAGAAGTATACCAAGTACAATATTGGAACATCCGAAAATATTATGAGTGACGTCACAAAAAATATTTTCCATTTGTTCATAAATAAAAAATGTGCTATTATTCAGTTAAATGTGAATTTTCATGGAAATTTACTTACACAAAATTGTTTTTTCTACCACGTTTTACACTCTATTCACTTATAAAATTCAACTAATAATACTTATAATATTTGAGAGTACTCTGTGCGACGCCATTTGTTTACATCGTTTCTGAAGAACGGATCAAGTTCACCGTCAATGAATTCGAAACTTAGCATACTTCTCTATTTATTTAAAATATTTTAAAAAAGTGCCAAATTCATCACTAAGGACATGGAGGGTTAAATAACTATGAAATAAATGTGACTATGTAAGTGTTTTGTAATGACTATGATATATATCACATAGGTAGAATTTGGTAATCACTTTATATAGTTATATCTTGACGCTCTTAATAACAAAAAAAAATGGTGTATATTTTTATACGTTTTAGCTAGCTAGAATGTGATTAATTGAGCAAGGTAGATGAGACTGGAAATAGTTAATTGGTTTAGTCAATATGTTTTTTATTAATCTAAATATCTAAAGTAGAAATATATTTATAGCATATATGTATATTTATATATCAAAATTGATGTCAAAACATGTAGTAGGTAGCATTATAGGTGATGATTCTGATGCACTTTTTAGCAGAAACTTTGTTTTGCAAGGTTAAAAAACATTATCATTTATATTATCCGTAAATGCTTCATCTTTTTAATATATTTAGGCTTTATTGAAAATAACTTCCAACTATTAATCTGTATTGTCTATTTAACTTTCATATCCTTTAAATCTATATTCTGCATCATAAACTACCTAATTAGTGGCAATAAATGTATAGAATATAGATCTCACTCAAAAAAGTCTGTGGATCTTTGGCAACTTTATGCACTCTGGCAAATAGGAACTTTCAAGCACATTCATAACTTTAGAAGGTTCTGGTAGTAGATTGTATAGCCAGGCAGTATATTGTATAGCTTGATATATTGTAACATATATATATTTTTCTCGAATATCCTAAGAGAGTTATGGTGGGACCATAGAAGATCTATTCTTCAATGCCCCTCCCATAATTCATCGTCAGGAGACTGGATGTCAATTGTGGCGCTTCTTCTTTGTGATAAGTTATTTCAGTCATTTATTTTACATATATAGTAGCTAGAAAAAAAGTGTATGTTGAGGTACAACTGTCATGTAGGTTATTTATTGTATGTAGTAATTGTAAAATATATAAACTTGCACTTTCGTATTATAGGTATAGGGTAAGTTTCAAGTTATCGCACAGTTCCACATTTTCGATCATATAAAAACAATTGAAATTTTGAATTTTTTTAAATTATTATCGATTAATTTCTTATTGAATCGGAAATTGTAGAACTGTTCAGTAACTCGGAACTTACTCTATACATGCATTTAGAAATAAAAGGAACAATAATTATAATTTTTGGGAGTAATACTGTCATATATATTCATATTGTCTTTTATTTATGCATAAAATTATTTTTCTTGAATAATTAACAAGTAGATTGACACGGAGTAGCTTTTTTGCATCCACTAGCTTGATATTAACCGATGACGGTTAATATTGGGACTAATTTAAAAAGAATATTTACTTTAAAGTTCTTTGTATTAATTAATTGAAGTAACACAAAAATTTCACTAAATTTAACAAATTTTTTAATTTAAAATAAATCATTATTTTATTTCTACGCTCATGATTCCTATCGAGATACGATATAAGGTAAGTTCCGCATTATCGGTCAGTTCCAAATTTTCGGACATATCAATAATTATTTCACTAGGATAGGTTGAGTAAAATAATTATTATCATATCGTTTTTCTTATATGACCAAAAATGTGGTACTGACCGATAATTCGGAACTTACCCCTAGTGTGTATGTAACTATAATGCTATATACATTATATAATGGTATAATAAGAATTGATGTGGTATAACTAAACATACTTTGATGAACTCGTCAAATAAAGATACAAAGAATATGTGTTCATAAATCGCTATTATTTTCCTATAAATTATTAGTTCTAGGAGTTTATTATTCCTATAAATTATTCCTATAAATTATTAGTTCCCAATTCACGCCCCTAAATCAATTAGGGGGGTGAACTGGGAAGGGGGTAGTCGTCAATTAATAATTTTTTTATGCTCAAACTAATTTCTGTCATTTATTTTTTTTTCAAATAAGCAAATGAATGAATGAATATAAAAAGATGAAATTTCATGAAAAATAGATCAATTATTTTATAAAAAAGTATGTGATTATCAATTAAATGTATAGTGGTTATCAATTAAATATATAGTGGTTATCAATTGAAAATATAATGATTTTTAATTAAAAAGTGTAATGACTATTAATTAAAACTATAATGAATATCAATTAAAAGTATAATGGTTATTAATTAGAAGTACAATGATTTTTAATTGAAAAGTGTAATGACTATTAATTAAAACTATAATAAATATTAATTAAAAGTATAATGGTTATTAATTAGAAATACAATGATTTTTAATTGAAAAGTGCAAAGATTATTAATTAATCAAAAATATAATTATTAGTAATTAGAAGTATAATAATTATTAAATAAAGCTATAATTATTATTAATTAAAAGTATAATGATTATCAATTAGAAGTATTATGATTATTATTCAAAAGCTTAAGATTATATATGACTATAACATAAAAGTAAATGATTATTTCAAAAAGCATTTCCATTTTATTTATTTAAGGTATTCCCAGCTTTCCATAGGATTTCAGTGTAATTTCCCCAAACCAAACTAAATGATTATCACATGTGTTTCCCTGCGAATAAAAAATAAATAAACAAAAGGGTGCAGTTAAAATAAAAGAAGTAAAAATGAACCTTGTAACTCGTTTGAAAATGAGTGAGGAACTTAAAGCAAAACTCGTGTAATTCACTAGGAAAAAGCCTGTAAATTATCCATTATTTTTAATTAAGGTAAATTTCACATATCATTTCACAATATTATTATTGATCATATATTATAGTAAAATATTGCGATAAAAATATAAGTTGAGTGTGTCCGACGAACGACTATAGATTATATAATTGTTTTAAATTTCTTGATGAGTTGATTACGATTAGATTTACATTGTTGTATTTATCATTTCATAATCGTCGCGAAGAAGACATTATCGGTGATATTAAAATTCAATTGGGAATTCATGGATATTAGTTCTAATGGTTAAAATAGTTTAACAAATTAGAAAAGTGAAGCTGTTATTGATTGTCCAAATAGGTATATCAAAATAGTGATTAAAATAGAAAAGTCATAATGCGATTAATTTAGGTATGTATTTTTCAATTACCATCAAATAAATTTTTTTATTATTATATTAACTGACTGATAAATGCTATATATTACCAATATATTATATAGCCTCGAACTTGTTATAGTTTAAGTAGGTAAATAAATTGAAAATAATAGTTAAAATATTCCCCTTCGTGTCCCCAAACGTTTGCAAACCTGTTCTACCGCTTACAGCATGAACGTTGAAGGAGACTTGTACGTAATACATCATTAACACGATCATATGAAACCAGTTTGTATCTTCTCACGCTACGACACTTAGCTTTACAAAGTATAAAGTACAAACTACTTTTAAATTTCAGTCTCACTTAAATTTTATGTAACATAATATAAACCTAAAAGTTCGTTAAACTATATAATACTGGAAGAATAGATCTGGTTCTTCCAATCGCTGTAGGCAGTACCTAGTTACCTAGGTGGTTGTTCCGGGAACTAGGCAGGGATTACCATGTTCTCAATCCTGGCAATAAGATTGCGAAAGAGCATTTTCGAAGAACCACCTTGCTGAATCTAACCGTTTATTTTCCTTGTTCAGGGGCTCATTCAAATGATCTATTATGCTTATGACAGTTCCTCCGCAAGCTGCTAATCAGTCTTCTGATCGTTCATTTATTTTTGAAATGATTAAATCTAGCATTTTAGAATTTAGTCAAGGTTAAACGGTCATACTTCATCACGGTAGGAGCACCTATATCGATGGAATAAATTCATGGAATATTAATTATTGTTACAGAGAAGTTCATTACATAAAAATGGGAGGTTATGTAGGTACCTGGACTCCTATTCTTTAGGTCGTAATTCACTCTAATTCTAGTCGAGTCATGCAAAAATAAATCTCGTTAGACATTTTTAAATCACATTTCGAGCGAATAAAATAAGGTAATGGAACAGAAAACTATTTTTATAGGACTGAATAACTTTTTTTGTAGCCCTTTACATATGTATATCTTATAAGAAGAAAATTATCTATACGAATCTAATACGTAATTCAAATTGGTGAAATGGAAACGATATGAAGGTTTTTTATTACAAATTATAAGACAAGTATTAAAAGACAAATTCATCAAATATATTAATCATTTATTAATAAATTATTCATCAAATCAGTATATTTCCAAATCAAATGACCTCTCTATCGACTAAAATATATAATATAACTGTTTCCATATTATTCCATTTTAAACTATTGTATCATTTCCTTGAACATTATTCAGGGGGAAATCTTTACAAAATGCTGTAACTGTATTTTGAAAATGGCTTTAAAATGTTTTTCAATTGTTCTCCTCAACTGGACATTAAAAGATCGACTGAAGTGTTTGACGGACAATGAGAATGAAAATAGGGACCAATTCGGTGTGAGAAAACAGTTATAGGTACCTACCTTGAACACTGAAAATTGCTAATTCTAGTTTCGTAATTATATATAGGCACTATCAGAGAAAAATATATCTTCAAGCATTATGTTAATTTAACAACTCCGTTTGCAATAATTTGTTCTATTATTTTTAAAAATAATTTAAAATTGTCTTCAAGAAACCAGATTAAATTCAAAATAACTATAAAGATATTGCTAGTTGTGTAAAGTCAATTTTTTTAACTTTATATTTAGAGTAAGTTCCGAATTATCGGTCAGTACTACATCTTCGGTCATATAAGAAAAAACAAAATAAAAATTATTATTATTACACAGTGCTATCTAATAATATTGTTTTTTTCTTATATGACCGAAGATGTAGTACTGACTGATAATTCAGAACTTACCCTAGTAACTGTTTAAAAATAATCATATTGGTTCTTCCTCTCCCCCCTCCCCTCTTTGATTGTAACTATATATGTTTTATATTACTGTATATTATATAGTAAATTCATCATGTAGCCAATCTAACAATTTTTTTAAATTAATAGTGAAGTAAGTCCTTGATATTGATTAATTTCCAGCTAAGCCATTGCATGCATCGTCCTTTTTTTAGATCTATAAGCTTGTAAAATTTTTGTAATTAAAAATATATGTATTCCAGGAGATATAGAACGCTCTTAAATAGCGATATATCAAAAGAAAATTTGTTGAAGTTTTAAAATTAAAATTCTATATATGCGAAATGTATGAAAAATTTATTAGGGATGATTTTAAAATTGACACATGAATTCATTCGGTCTTTTTAAAATTCATTTAAACTTTGCCAATGTTATTTAACATAACTCATTATGAAAAGAAGTTATTTTATACAAAAAATTAAAATAAACAAGCAAGTTTTCACATAAAAGTTTAAAACGCAGGAAAAAACATGATTATTATTGAATATGAATTTTTTTCCAAAGATTAAAATTTTTTATGACTGGAACATGAAATACACTAAAATTCAAATAGACCATTAGTACAATATCTAAAACCATTATAATAGCATTGCACAATAGAATTCTTATATAGATTCAGAAAAGTGTAATCTGAAAAATGTACAATTAAAAAAAAGCAAAATCGTTAATATAGGAGATATTTCTTCTTTTCCAATCTATTACAACTGTTCAATAAAATTTCAATTCTTAATTGTAAAATTATGCCTTGAAAAAAAAAATAAAAATAAAAACATGTATTTATAACATATATCCACATATGCACCAAACTCGCGTAATATCTTGCACCAAAGATATTGTTTTAAAGTTACATTTAATCCAATTAACTGTTTATACAATACTGCTGATAGAAAAATATCATGCGACACAGTTTAATTTTTTTACTACCTTATTCATCAACTTTGAATAGGTTTTAGATTAACCTTTTGAGTATTACTTTCTCACTTCACCAAATGGGGAATAAACCAATTGGCTAATTTTCCCCACCGACCCCACTTTCTCCCTAGCAGTTTGGGGAAATTCCCCCAGCAACCCAAGCAGCCGTCTAACCTCAGCGGATGACATGAATTTTAGCGGGAAAAAATGTATTGTCAGGGATTGAAGTAATTTTGATTCGATCTAATTTAAAATTGATTTTTTTTTTATTGTCAGGGGATTGGAGTAATTCTGATTTGATCTCATTTAAGATAGAAAAAATATTTATTATCATGAGATTGAATTAATACGAATTTGATTTATTTTGAAAAATGTAATAATTATTTATAATATAAATAGTAATATGGATCGGAAAAATACCTGATTACATAACTTTTAGGGGGATGTCACACGGACTTTTTTGCAGCGTTTTCAACGCTCCAAAAGCGTTGAGCAACATGGATACATATGATTTGGGATTAACAATAATTTCCTCAGAGTCAAAACCGCTGTGAAAACGCTGAGCAAAAACGCTCGTGTTACCGTGTCCTTATGCTATCCCAAATTAGAAAAAAAGCAATAATTTATATTTTATGGTTGTAATTATACAGAACACTATTACACGTGTTCTCATGTGACGATGCTTTATGTGATATTGCAAAGGAGTTATGTACTAAATTATTTTGAAATATAAATATAAAAATATATGAAAAATAAAAAAAGGATGAAAACCGAATATTTATATTCGTCTTTTTTAATATTTGAAATAATATGTAAAACTTATTTATAAAACATATACATAAAACTTTTATGTATAAACTAATGTACTTCAACTGACATATTTAAACTAACAAATTTAAACTAATATATATAAACTGCTATAAATGAGCTAATATATTTAAACTATTATGTTTTAATCTTTTTATTTAACTCTTTATCCATAAGAAATAATGGGTTAGTTTCTTAATATTTATAGGCAAATTAAATAGCGTTATTATTCATAAGAAAAAAATATCATAAGGATTTAAATAAAATAAACAATACAGGATATCATTTCGCTGTCCTTCACAAATGGTAATAAAATAACGGCTACTGGCCATGCATTGGTAAGTACTAATATATAACCGATATAATTAAGGATGTGGTGTTTGCATGTTAAATACATATATTTAAAGTGTACTTAGGTAAGCATTATACACATGGAATATAATTTATAGGTGACAACAAAATTATTACCTTCAAATTTATTTCCTCATTTTTATTTAATTTTATATAATTTAATTTAATTTTATATAATTTAATTTTATTTTATATAATTTTATTTTAATTATTTTTTAATTATATTTTATATAATTTGATTTAATTCTATATAATTTAATTCTATATTATTTTTCATATTTTTTTAAATATTTTTTTATTTTATTTTCCAATGATCGCAAATTGTGTTAAGCTAAAATAACAAATATTAAAAGAAACAATCAGTTCACATACTTTGTTTTCTACAGACGCAGTCCATTACTCTAAGTTATTTTAACTAATGTATAACAACAACCAGTATAGGTGCAATGTACGTAGCTACCAGTTTCAGCATGTCAGTGCGTCAGTCCGTCACAGCCCATTAGACTGTAGGAAATAGAACATTAGGAATGACTCGTGTGAAAAAATAACATTGAAAATTGAATATACGGTTGTTAAAATGATTCTCTGTTAACAATATTCAGGCAAATTATAAATATTTATTAAATTTAATTTTTGTGTTCCATTTCACAAAATAGCGAATATTATTGTAGGTAAATTATTTTATTCTTAAACGCAAAAAAGATCATATTGCTAGTCTTGGAAACAATCTTTTCTATATATCAGAAAAGTAGCTGTAGCGTATTTTTATTCTGATTTTTTTTAAATTGTATTTATTCACTTACTGAAAAACCAAAAGGAATAAATAAAATTTTCCTCTCTACAATGATGCTAACAACATTTCCTCTCTCTATAATTATGCTAACAACATTTCCTCTCTTTACAATGATGCTAACAACATTTCCTCTCTCTATAATGATGCTAACAACATTTCCTCTCTTTACAATGATGCTAACAACCTTTCCTCTCTCTATAATGATGCTAACAACATTTCCTCTCTTTACAATGATGCTAACAACATTTCCTCTCTCTATAATGATGCTAACAACATTTCCTCTCTTTACAATGATGCTAACAACATTTACTCTCTCTATAATGATGCTAACAACATTTCCTCTCTCTACAATGATGCTAACAACATTTCCTCTCTCTACAATGATGCTAACAACATTTCCTCTCTCTACAATGACGCTAACAACATTTCCTCTCTTTACAATGATGCTAACAACATTTCCTCTCTTTACAATGATGCTAACAACATTTCCTCTCTTTACAATGATGCTAACAACATTTCCTCTCTTTACAATGATGCTAACAACATTTCCTCTCTTTACAATGATGCTAACAACATTTCCTCTCTCTACAATGATACTAACAACATTTCCTCTCTCTTCAATGATAGTAACAACATTTCCTCTCTCTACAATGATGCTAACAACATTTCCTCTCTCTTCAATGATAGTAACAACATTTCCTCTCTCTTCAATGATACTAACAACATTTCCTCTCTCTACAATGATGCTAACAACATTTCCTCTCTTTACAATGATGCTAACAACATTTCCTCTCTCTTCAATGATAGTAACAACATTTCCTCTCTCTTCAATGATACTAACAACATTTCCTCTCTTTACAATGACGCTAACAACATTTCCTCTCTTTACAATGATGCTAACAACATTTCCTCTCTCTTCAATGATAGTAACAACATTTCCTCTCTCTACAATGATACTAACAACATTTCCTCTCTCTACAATGACGCTAACAACATTTCCTCTCTTTACAATGATGCTAACAACATTTCCTCTCTCTTCAATGATAGTAACAATATTTCCTCTCTCTTCAATGATACTAACAACATTTACTCTCTCTACAATGATGCTAACAACATTTCCTCTCTCTTCAATGATAGTAACAATAGTTCCTCTCTCTCTACAATGATGCTAACAACATTTCCTCTCTTTACAATGATGCTAACAACATTTCCTCTCTCTTCAATGATAGTAACAACATTTCCTCTCTCTACAATGATACTAACAACATTTCCTCTCTCTACAATGACGCTAACAACATTTCCTCTCTTTACAATGATGCTAACAACATTTCCTCTCTCTTCAATGATAGTAACAATATTTCCTCTCTCTTCAATGACGCTAACAACATTTCCTCTCACTACAATGATGCTAACAACATTTCCTCTCTCTTCAATGATAGTAACAATATTTCCTCTCACTACAATGATGCTAACAACATTTCCTCTCTCTACAATGATGCTAACAACATTTCCTCTCTCTTCAATGATAGTAACAATATTTCCTCTCACTACAATGATGCTAACAACATTTCCTCTCTCTACAATGATGCTAACAAAATCGCTTCTCGTAAGGTGTGCCTCACGCGCTCACGACTTTTAACCTTGGAAGTCCTAGAGGTTTGTCCGCTCGCTTCCAAGTAACTTGCCGGACTCTCACAGTTTTTTGTCACTTCGTTTGCCGTTAGAGACTTCGTATATATAGAGTGGCAGTGCAAGGCAGAGTCAGTCAGTTGTCAACCGGTCTAGTCTCAACAGCTCTAAAAACTCTCTGATAATCAACAAACATGGTAAAAAATTTATATACGACAAAAATGAATTGAAATGTACTAACTGAGAAATTTGACTTGGCAAATTTAATTTAAAGATTTCATCATGGATTACTTTGTGTTTTTAAAATTTTAATTAAATTACAATACAATTTCAATTGAGAAACATTATAGTTTTTGATAAGTCATTCTAATCAGTACTTTAATCCAAAAATTAACACTCACCTGGTTTCTTGTTCCACAGCGTGTCTCAATCTCACTCCTCGTCGTTCTTGGTATGGTGGCAGCAGTCGTCTTGGCTGAGCCTCATCGTAAGTACAAACATCACTAAAAAGTCCCAAAGAGACTTAGGAATGATCAAAAAATGAGATGTGTTTGAAGTAAATAAATGTTTTCTTGGCTAATCCAATAATTTGAACATTTTCAGGTGGTGGATATGGTGGTGGAAAGACTGTTGTAGTAAAGAAGGTCTACAGCTCCGGAGGACGTGGTCATGGATCTGGATTTGGTGGTGGACACGGAGGTAGCTCAGGATTCAAGGGAGTTGGTGGTGGTTCTTTCGGTGGACATGGAGGCTCTGGATTCAAAGGAGTTGGTGGTGGTTCATTCGGAGGACATGGAGTTAGCTCAGGGTACAAAGGAGTTGGTGGTGGACATGGTGGTTCCGGATTCAAGGGAGTTGGTGGTGGTTCATTCGGTGGACATGGAGGCTCCGGATTCAAAGGAGTTGGTGGTGGTTCATTTGGAGGACATGGAGGTAGCTCAGGATTCAAGGGAGTTGGAGGTGGACATGGAGGTTTCCGTGGTTCCAGTCATGGTTCTTCTCATGGTGGTTACAGGAAAGGTTCTGGATGTAAGTATATAGTAGGATAAAGAGTTGATACAAATTTATTGAAAAATATCTATGTACCTACCTTTATACTTCAAAAGTATTCCTATTTTTAATCATATATTTAATTTTTTACAGACGGCAAATAAATCTCGACTCGACATAATTGCTCCATCTTCGTACCTCTGATTGTGATCTGAAAATTTTCATCTGAAAGAAGTTGTAACTACCTAACATTGCTTTACTGACTACTGAGGCATAATATAAATTATTTTTGTATAAGTTTTCAAAAAGTGCATTAATATTGTTAGATAATTTAGTATTGAAGTTCCTATGCCAAGCCGTTGTTTAAAAAGTTGTACAGATATAAACATTATTAATAAAATTTTACATCTATTTACCACTGTGTTTATATTTCCATCAATTCTCTTTCACGAGTATGTTTGTGTATACATTGAATACAAAAGGATATAAAAATAAATGAAAAGCCTACCAAATTTGTACACTTACATTTCACAGATTGAGTTGCAAGTTGCAACAATACTAAACTTTCCTCTTCATTATTTATTGTATCTAAGAAAATAGAAAACAATAAGTGGTACCAAGATGTATTATGGCAAAGCCTTAAAAGTTTGAAGTTTAATTAAGCAGTTTAAAATCTGCCGACGAAAGCTCTATGATGAATAGTTCAAAGTAGCGAATGAATTAAAAGACAAATGATTAGACAAAAAAGAAGGCGATAAATGGTAAGATACTCAATTTATGAGCATTTATTCAAATATATAAGGAATATATCAGAGCTCTCTCCAGTCATGAGATGCACGAGTGTGTTTAATAGCATAAGGGTGAATGTCTCACTATAATCAGTTAACTGTAACCCTTAGTGAGTGTAAGTTAGATGTGCGAGATTTGCAACTCGCCAACCTACTTACAGAGTGTCAAGCCCCGCCCATACAATAATACCTAAAAAATATTTGTTTCTTATCTTTGCTAGTTATTTTTTTCTAAAATAGAAAACTATTCTTTGCCACTCACCAATGGATGTGTTAATATCAAATGAAGGATTTTATCATTAAAAAATATCATAAAATCAATTTGTTAAGATTTTATAAGAGTTTTATTGAGGACTTGTTCGTTCGCGCCAGTGGCTAGGTTAGTGAGCATACTTTTGACGGCTAGGTTACTAGGGTTAACTCTCACTCAGTATCGGTGAGTAATTAGGCTGATATTCTGATTTATATAATTGTGTAAGATTGAACAAACAGCAATTTAATGAACAGTAAAATACTTTAGCTTTTTGGTAAGCTCCGAGTTTTCAGATGGTCTCATCTCTTTGAAAAGGTAAGAAAAAACAAAGATTATTATTTAACTTTCATTAAAATTACTCTCCATGATTTCATCAGCTGATTCTGACAATATACGTTAAATCTAGCTCTGTAAACCGTTTTCTTTCAATCTAACTCATAGAAAATGAAATCACACTCATAGAAAAGGATAAATATAAATAATAACTGCGAGTAATGCTCTGTAATTATCGCAGCTTTTATAAGAGGGATGTAATAAACCTACTACCTAGTTAGTATTTGGGTGATTCCTACCTAGTAAGTACTTCTCAGGTAGCCATCTTTCTCATGACAGCTTTTTTCAATTCTATAACAATATTGTGATCCTCGCACAAATATTAGGGTAAGCTGATTATAGAAACGTTACTACACTGTGAAAAAATGCTGTCAACCTGAGTCATCGGGTGAGTCAAGTTGCAAAGTCCAATATTGGAGTCATTTTTCTTGATTGACTCTACCTGAGTCAATCTGACTTTGAATTAGGAGTCAATATGATTCTTCATTTTGAGTAAAATATTAGGATGAGTCAAATTGATTCAATTTTTGAGCCAGTTTTTGGACACACTGAAAACTCAAATATTGAGTCAATGTGACTCGTATTTTTTTCAGTGTCTTTGGATAAAGTAGCAGCGTGAATTTTGTAACAAGTAGGAATTAAAAAGTAACTTTATTAAATATTGAGTAACTTATATTACCAAGTTTTCTGATATGATGAGTAAAATTTAAAATGAATATGAAATAAAAACAAATCATAGATACACTAAGAAAAAAAATACGAGTCAAATTGACATTAAATTTTAGTTTTCAGTTTTGCCCAAAAACTGGCTCATAAATGTGAGTCAATTTGACTCATATTAACATTTTTCTCAAAAGCAAGAATCATATTGACTCCTAATTCATAGTCAGATTGACTCAGATAGAGTCAATCAAGAAAAAAGAATCTAACATTGGAATTTTGAAGCCTTGACTCAAGCGATGAGTCAGGATGACTCGTAATTTTTTCACAGTGTACGGACTAATTGCAGTGAAATATGTGTAATATATTGATACTCATAGAATAATCATATATTTGTAAACAACAAATCTTCAAATGAAGAATTATATTTTTTTACCTAATAATGTTATAGGTCACATATACTACAAATTAAAATTTCACTAAAATGAAATACTTTAAATTTTTAAAAAGGAAGGTTATATAACGAATTAGACTTAACAGAAAACAAAAATCGATGAATTATTCTCTTTGTAAATAATGATATAAGAAATATCTACAATTAAACTTCACCGTCTGACTTTCTATTAGATTCAATAGAAGAACAAGAAAGAGATACGATTCTATCACATAATATCATTTATTTAACGGGAATTAGATACTCTTTTGGTTACCCAATGTTTTTTAGGTTAATGGTATTTAAGTATAACGGCTATATTATAGTTTTGAATCACAGAGAAGTACCTAAAACTTTTTCTTTGCTTAGTAAGCTTAGAAAGTCGGACAGTAGTGCAAAACTCATTCGAACAACTTAAAAGTGGATTGAACGTTTAAAACATGGTTATCTATTACAAACGTAGAGCCTAAAATACTCATTATATTTTCCTATGCAGATAATATATATTTAATTTGAGAGGGATTAGGTAAGTTGGTTTAATTAAAGTAGGTAATTCGTTTGAATATTAGTTGCTACCTAAATAAATTATATAATTAACAAAATTATATGATGATATAAAATATTGAACGAGTTTTAAAAACATATTCATGAAATAATAAATTAGTATTCCTACAGTGAAAAATGTCTGTATAAATGTTATATAATAAACTAAACTGGCAACACCCTAACATGTATATTCATTTTCAATGAATAAACTGTAATATTGATAGGAAAGATATCGTAAAAATCTTACAAAACTAAATGTGTTATTAATTTACTAAGTTGAGGTCTGATAATTAAATTCTCAATTATTAACAAATTCTCGTGAATGTCTATATTATTTTGAATAAAATATAAAAATCTCTTGCATAACTTTATGAAAAACAAAATATATACACGTCAGAAAAACCTTAAATGGCATTAAATTTGATAGGTAACATAGTAAATACATTTTTGAACTATGATGAAGCAGAATTATAGTTTCTTTTATAACAAACTTCCTTAAAAATTAAAATCAAAACACTTTGTAAGATTCTCAACTTGCTTCAATAAAATATAAAATAAATCCACGAGGTTTCCCCGTCAATTTCCTTGGAACTCGTTGCTGAACGGGAGTTTTTTAGTCAGGAAGTTTGTATATAAAGAGTGGCAGTGCAAGGCAGAGTCAGTCAGTTGTCAACCGGTCTAGTGTAAACAGCTCCTATAAACTCTCTGATAATCAACAACATGGTAAAGATTTGATATACAATTAAAATGAATTGAAATATATTAACTGAGCAATTTGATTTAACATACTTACTAAAAAGATTTTGTCATGGATT
This sequence comes from Caprella mutica, assembly GCA_947561585.1. Classification (NCBI taxonomy): domain Eukaryota; kingdom Metazoa; phylum Arthropoda; class Malacostraca; order Amphipoda; family Caprellidae; genus Caprella; species Caprella mutica. The sequence continues at coordinate 396,801 of CANNZV010001093.1, forward strand.
ATTTAGTTAAACAATTTTATTTCAAATATTAAGAATTTATGAATGAGTTGTTCTAATCAGTACTTTGAGACAAAAAGTATCACTTATCTGGTTTCTTGTTCCACAGCGTGTCTCAATCTCACTCCTCGTCGTTCTTGGTATGGTGGCAGCAGTCGTCTTGGCTGAGCCTCATCGTAAGTACAAACATCACTAAAAAGTGCCAAAGAGACTTAGGAATGATCAAAAAATGAGATATGTTTGCAGCAAACAAATGTTTCCTTGGCTAAACCAATAATTTGAACATTTTCAGGTGGTGGATATGGTGGTGGAAAGACTGTTGTAGTGAAGAAGGTCTACAGCTCCGGAGGACGTGGCCATGGATCTGGATTTGGTGGTGGACACGGAGGTAGCTCAGGATTCAAGGGAGTTGGTGGTGGTTCATTCGGTGGACATGGAGGCTCCGGATTCAAAGGAGTTGGTGGTGATTCATTCGGAGGACATGGAGTTAGCTCAGGGTACAAAGGAGTTGGTGGTGGACATGGCGGTTCTGGATTCAAGGGAGTTGGTGGTGGTTCATTCGGTGGACATGGAGGCTCCGGATTCAAAGGAGTTGGTGGTGGTTCATTTGGAGGACATGGAGGTAGCTCAGGATTCAAGGGAGTTGGAGGTGGACATGGAGGTTTCCGTGGTTCCAGTCATGGTTCTTCTCATGGTGGCTACAGGAAAGGATCAGGATGTAAGTATAAAGTAGGGAAAATTGTTGATACAAATTTATTGAAAAATATTTCTGTACCTTTATACTTCAAAAGTATTCCTATTTTTAATTATATATTTTATTTTTTACAGACGGCAAATAAATCTCTACTCGACATAATCGCTCCATCTTCGTACCTCTGATTGTGATCTGAAACTTTTAAACTGAAAGAAGTTGTAACTACCTAATATTGCTAAACTGACTACTGAGGCATAACATAAATTATTATTGTATAGGTTTTCAAAAAGTGCATTAATATTGTTAGATAATTTAGTATTGATGTTCCTATGCCAAGCCGTTGTATAAAAAGTTGTACAGATATAAACCATATTAATAAAATTTTACTTCTATTTAACGCTGTGTTTATATTTCCATCAATTCTCTTTTACGGGTATGTTTGTGTATACATTGAATACAAAAGGATATAAGAATAACGAAATGCCTACCAAATTTGTCCACTTAGATATTAAAGATTGAGTTGCAACAATATTAAATTTTCCTTTTCATTATTTCTTGTATCTAAGAAAATAGAAAACAATAAGTGGTAACAAGATGTATTATGGTAAATCCATAAAAAATTAGAGTGTAATTAAGCAGTATAAAATCTGCCGATGAAAGCTCTTTGATGAAAAGTTCAAAGTAGCGAATGAATTAAAAGACATATGATTAGACAAAAACGAAGGCGATAAATGGTAAGATACCCAATTTAGAGCATTTATTCAAGTATATAAGGAATATATCAGAGCTCTCTCCAGTCATGAGATGCACGAGTGTGTTTAATAGCATAAGGGTGAATGTCTCACTATAATCAGTTAACTGTAACCCTTAGTGAGTGTAAGTTAGATGTGCGAGATTTGCAGCTCGCCAAGCTACGTACAGGGTGACAAGCCCCGCCCTTACAAATACCTAATAAATATTTCTTTCTTATCTTTGCTTGTTAATTTTTTTAAAAAGAAAATTATTCTTTGTCGTTTATCAACGGATGTGTTAATATCAAATGAAGGATTTTATCAATAAAAAATATCGTAAAATCAATTTGTTAAGATTTTATAAGAGTTTTAGTGAGTACTAGTTCGTTCGCACCAGTGGCTAAGTTAGTGAGCAAACTTTTGACGGCTAGGTTACTAGGGTTAACTCTCACTCAGTACCGGTGAGTGATTAGACTGATATTCTGATTTATATAACTGTGTAAGATTGAACAAACAGCAAATTATTGAACAGTAAAATATTTTGGCTGTTTGGTATGCTCCGAGTTTTCAGATGGTCTCACCTCTTTGAAAAGGTAAGAAAAACAAAAATTATTATACAAACTTTCATAAAAATTACTCTCCATGATTTCATCAGCTGAATCTGGCAATATACGTTAAAATCTAGCACTGTAGACCGTTTTCTTTCAATCTAACTCATAGAAAATGAAATCACACTCATAGAAAAGGATAAATGTGAATAATATCTTCAAGTAATGCTCTGTAATTATCGCAGCTTTTATAAAAGAGGGATGTAATAAACCTATTACCTAGTTAGTATTTGGGTGATTCCTACCTAGTAAGTACTTCTCAGGTAGCCATCTTTCTCGTGACAGCTTTGTTTCAATTCTATAACAATATTGTGATCCTCGCACAAATATTAGGGTAAGCTGATTATAGAAACGTTACTACACTGTGAAAAAATTGCTGTCAACCTGAGTCATCGAGTGAGTCAAGGTTGCAAAGTCCAATATTGGAGTCATTTTTCTTGATTGACTCTACCTGAGTCAATCTGACTTTGAATTAGGAGTCAATATGATTCTTCTTTTTGAGTAAAATATTAGGATGAGTCAAATTGATTCAATTTTTGAGCCAGTTTTTGGACACTGAAAACTCAAATATTGAGTCAATTTGACCCGTATTTATTTTAGTGTCACTAGATAAAGTAGCAGCGTAATCTTGAATCAAGTAGGAATTAAAAAGTAACTTTATTAAATATTGAGTAACTTATATTACAAAGTTTTCTGATATGATGAGTAAAATTTAAAATTAATATGAAATGAAAACCAATCATAGATACACTGAGAAAAAAAATACGAGTCAAATTGACTTAAAATTTTAGTTTTCAGTTTTGCCCAAAAACTGGCTCATAAATGTGAGTCAATTTGACTCATATTAACATTTTGCTCAAAAGCAAGAATCATATTGACTCCTAATTCATAGTCAGATTGACTCAGGTAGAGCCAATCAAGAAAAAAGACTCTAACATTGAAAATTTTGAAGCCTTGACTCAAGCGATGAGTCAGGATGACTCGTAATTTTTTCACAGTGTACGGACTAATTGCAGTGAAATATGTGTAATATATTGATACTCATAGAATAATCATATATTTGTAAACAACAAATCTTCAAATGAAGAATTATATTTTTTTTTACCTAATAATGTTATAGGTCACATATACTACAAATTAAAATTTCTCTTAAATGAAATACTTTGAATTTTTAAAAAGGAAGGTTATATAACGAATTATACTTAACAGAAAACAAAAATCGATGAATTATTCTCTTTGTAAATAATTATATAAGAAATATCTACAATTAAACTTCACCGTCTGACTTTCTATTAGATTCAATAGAAGAACAAGAAAGAGATACGATTCTATCACATAATATCATTTGTTTAACGGGTATTAGATACACTTTTAGTTACCCAATGTTTTTTTGGGTAATGGTATTTAACTATAACGGCTATATTATAGTTTTGAATCAAACAAAAGTACCTAACACTTTTTCTTTGCTTAGTAAGCTTAGAAAGTCGGACAGTAGTGCAAAACTCATTCGAACAACTTAAAAGTGGATTGAACGTTCAAAACATAATTATCCATTACAAACCTAGAGCCTAAAATACTCATTATATTTTCCTATGCAGATAATATATATTTAATTTGAGAGGGATTAGGTAAGTTGGTTTAATTAAAGTAGGTAATTCGTTTGAATATTAGTTGCTACCTAAATAAATTATATAATTAACAAAATTATATGATGATATAAAATATTGAACGAGTTTTAAAAACATATTCATGAAATAATAAATTAGTATTCCTACAGTGAAAAATGTCTGTATAAATGTTATATAATAAACTAAACTGGCAACACCCTAACATGTATATTCATTTTCAATGAATAAACTGTAATATTGATAGGAAAAATATCGTAAAAATCTTACAAAACTAAATGTGTTATTAATTTACTAAGTTGAGGTCTGATAATTAAATTCTCAATTATTAACAAATTCTCGTGAATGTCTATATTATTTTGAATATAATATAAAAATCTCTTGCATCGCTTCATGAAAAACAAAATATATTCACTTCAGAAAAACTTTAAATGGCATTAAATTTGATAGGTAACATAGTAAATACATTTTTGAACTATGATGAAGCTGAATTATAGTTTCTTTTATAACAAACTTCCTTAAAAATTAAAATCAAAACACTTTGAAAGATTCTCAACTTGCTTCAATAAAATATAATATAAATCCACGAGGTTTCCCCGTCAATTTCCTGGGAACTCGTTGCTGAACGGGAGTTTTTTAGTCAGGAAGTTTGTATATAAAGAGTGGCAGTGCAAGGCAGAGTCAGTCAGTTGTCAACCGGTCTAGTGTAAACAGCTCCTATAAACTCTCTGATAATCAACAACATGGTAAAGATTTGATATACAATTAAAATGAATTGAAATGTATTATTTGAGCAATTTGATTTAACATATTTACTAAAAAGATTTAGTTAAACAATTTTATTTCAAATATTAAGAATTTATGAATGAGTTGTTCTAATCAGTACTTTAATACAAAAAGTATCACTCACCCGTTTTTTTTGTTCCACAGCGTGTCTCAATCTCACTCCTCGTCGTTCTTGGTATGGTGGCAGCAGTCGTCTTGGCTGAGCCTCATCGTAAGTACAAACATCACTAAAAAGTCCCAAAGAGATTTAGGAATGATCAAAAAATAAGATATGTTTGCAGCAAACAAATGTTTCCTTGGCTAAACCAATAATTTGAACATTTTCAGGTGGTGGATATGGTGGTGGAAAGACTGTTGTAGTGAAGAAAGTCTACAGCTCCGGAGGACGTGGTCATGGATCTGGATTTGGTGGTGGACATGGAGGTAGTTCAGGATTCAAGGGAGTTGGTGGTGGTTCATTCGGTGGACATGGAGGCTCCGGATTCAAAGGAGTTGGTGGTGGTTCATTCGGAGGACATGGAGTTAGCTCAGGGTACAAAGGAGTTGGTGGTGGACATGGCGGTTCCGGATTCAAGGGAGTTGGTGGTGGTTCATTCGGTGGACATGGAGGCTCCGGATTCAAAGGAGTTGGTGGTGGTTCATTTGGAGGACATGGAGGTAGCTCAGAATTCAAGGGAGTTGGAGGTGGACATGGAGGTTTCCGTGGTTCCAGTCATGGTTCTTCTCATGGTGGTTACAGGAAAGGATCAGGATGTAAGTATATAGTAGGGAAAATTGTTGATACAAATTTATTGAAAAATATCTCTGTACTTTTATACTTTGAAAGTATTCCTATTTTTAATTATATATTTAATTTTTTACAGACGGCAAATAAATTTCTACTCGATATAATTGCTCCATCTTCGTACCTCTGATTGTGATCTGAAACTTTTCAACTGAAAGAAGTTGTAACTACCTAATATTGCTAAACTGACTACTGAGGCATAATATAAATTATTATTGTATAGGTTTTCAAAAAGTGCTTTAATATTGTTAGATAATTTAGTATTGAAGTTCCTATGCCAAGCCGTTGTATAAAAAGTTGTACAGATATAAACCATATTAATAAAATTTTACATCAATTTAACACTGTGTTTATATTTCCATCAATTCTCTTTTACGGGAATGTTTGTGTATACATTGAATACAAAAGGATATAAGAATAAATGAAATGCCTACCAAATTCGTCCACTTAGATTTCACAGATTGAGTTGCAACAATACTATACTTTATTTTTCATTATTTTTTGTATCTAAGAAAATAGAAAACAATAATTGGTACCAAGATGTATTATGGTAAATCCATAAAAATTTAGAGTTTAATTAAGCAGTATAAAATCTGCCGATGAAAGTTCTATGATGAAAAGTTCAAAGTAATGAATGAATTAAAAGACATATGATTAGACAAAAACGAAGGGGATTGATAAATGGTAAGATACTCAAATTATGAGCATTTATTCAAGTATATAAGGAATATATCAGAGCTCTCTCCAGTCATTAGATGCACGAGTGTGTTTAATAGCATAAGGGTGAATGTCTCACTATAATCAGTTAACTGTGACCCTTAGTGAGAGTAAGTTAGATGTGCGAAATTTACAGCTCTCCAAGCTACGTACAGGGTGACAAGCCCCGCCCATACAATAATACCTAAAAAATATTTGTTTCTTATCTTTGCTAGTTATTTTTTTCTAAAAAAAAAAATATTCTTTGCTGTTTACTAATGGATGTGTTAATATCGAATGAAGGATTTTATCAAGAAAATATATCGAAAAATCAATATGTTAAGATTCTATAAGAGCTTTAAAGAGTACTGGTTCGTTCGCGCCAGTGCCTAGGTTAGTGAGCAAACTTTTGACGGCTAGGTTACTAGGGCTAACTGATGAAGTTTTCTCTTCGTAATTAATTATATAAGAATTATTCACAATTAATCTTCATTGTCTGAAATTCTATTAGTTTAAGTAGAAGAACAAGAAAATTACACGAAATCTATCACGTTTTATCATATATTTAAAGGATATTAGGTATTTTTAGGTACCCATAATGTGTTTTATAGTAATTTTATAAAACAAACTGATTTATTATGGTTTAGACTAGAATTACTGAGAAGCTTCTACTTTTTCTACTTTGCTTAGTAAGCATAGACAGTCTAAGCATAGTACAGATAAATATACAGAGTCGAATCTGAAATGGATTGCAATTTAATGATTCTAGGTAAATTCCACCCCGGTATATTCCACCCTAGGTATATTCCACCCCGGTATATTCCACCCTAGGTATATTCCACCCCGGTATATTCCACCCTAGTATATTCCACCCCGGTAAATTCACCCCAGTGACAATGATCATTAAGGTAACAATAAAAAGTCCAAAGATTTTATTTTCAGATGGCCATTTGTTAAATACTTCGTACCCATGAAGAAATAACTCCTGAGACAATTGGACAATATTTAGAAGTAGCTCAAGTTAAATTTTGAAACTTTATCCTAATAGACAAAAATCTAAATATTCATCTTTCGGTAATTTATTTCGAAGTTTAAATGTTGAGCAAGTTAATATTAATTGATTTTTAACATCAAACTGCAGTATATGCTCTTACAACAATGGACGGGAGAGGTTTGGAGGGGGTTGACTGACAGGGACAACCCATTCAATGTTTCTGCTTTTTGATTATAAGTTGTTTGGATTCTAGTACAAAATCTTCTGTGGTCAAAATCTCTCCATGCGAAAAAAGGCAATGATAACTCCATTCTTAAAACCCTGTGCAATAGTCCCCCTCATCCCCATCAAAAACCTGGTCAAAAAATATCATATAAAATGTGTAGAAAAAATGTTTTCGGTCAAAATCTATTTTTCACTACTTTTAAGTCGAAATATCGAATTTAAAATAAAATCAAAATAACAATAAGTACTCTATGACATCATCTTGCAGTTAATACTGCTGTTGCGTTGGCGATAAAAGATTGAAAAAAAAACCCTCAAATTCTATAAAGCGTTCGTACAACCTTTCCTTCTGCTGTTCTATCACATGTGTAATGAAAATTAAACAGCCAGCTTGTGAACCCAACTAAAGGTTTAATTTACTACAATGAAAATGAAAGTTACGTAGTATTATATAAAATAATAATAAATGACTAATATCAATAACTAACAAACCTAACCCGTAAAGTGGGGTTGAATTTACCGGGGTGGAATATACCGGGGTGGAATATACCGAGGTGGAATTTACCGGGGTGGAATATGCCGGGGTGGAATATACCGGGGTGGAATATACCGAGGTGAAATTTACCGGGGTAGAATATACCGGGGTGGAATATACCGGGGTGGAATTTACCGGGGTGGAATATACCGGGGTGGAATATACCGGGGTGGAATTTACCGGGGTGGAATATACCGGGGTGGAATATACCGGTCACCCAATTTAATAATCAGTAACCTTTGTTATTATATATGGACCACAATACTAATTTATTTAAGAGAGAATGGAATATTCAAAACACGATTATCCATTTTCGTTTCATTTTTAAATCTAGAGCCTAAAATACTTAATATGTTATTTTTATGCCAGATATGATATACAGGGTGACCCACAAAAAAGTGAACCCAACTTCGAATTATTATAAATATTGTATTTTAAAATAAATAGATATTAGAGATCAAGTAAAAGAAAAATTTGTCTTTACTTGTATCAATTATACCACCATCATTGCTTAAGATTTACTATTTGTTTACAAAATCAATATTTATATTAATTCAAAAATTATGTACACTTTTTTGTGGGTCATCCTGTACATTTTCATCAATGGAATAATAACCGTCATAAATAAAATTATATAATCAACATAATAATTTGATGATATATCATATTGAACATGTTTTAAAAACATATTAATATAATAATATATTGGTATTCATACAATGAAAAATGTCTGTAAAAATGTTATATAATAAACTAAACTGGTAACACCCTAACATGTATATTCATTTTCAATGAATAAACTGTAATATTGATAGGAAATATATCGTAAAAATCTTACAAAACTGAATGTGTTATTAATTTACTAAGTTGAGGTCTGATAATTAAATTCTCAATTATTAACAAATTCTCGTGAATGTCGATATTATTTTGAATAAAATATAAAAATCTCTTGCGTCACTTTATGAAAAACAAAATATATTCACGTCAGAAAAACTTTAAATGGCATTAAATTTGATAGGTAACATAGTAAATACATTTTTGAAATATGATGAAGCTGAATTATAGTTTCTGTTATACCAAACTTCCTTAAAAATTAAAATCAAAACACTTTGTAAGATTCTCAACTTGCTTCAATAAAATATAAAATAAATCCACGAGGTTTCCCCGTCAATTTCCTGGGAACTCGTTGCTGAACGGGAGTTTTTTAGTCAGGAAGTTTGTATATAAAGAGTGGCAGTGCAAGGCAGAGTCAGTCAGTTGTCAACCGGTCTAGTGTAAACAGCTCCTATAAACTCTCTGATAATCAACAACATGGTAAAGATTTGATATACAATTAAAATGAATTGAAATATATTAACTGAGCAATTTGATTTAACATATTTACTAAAAAGATTTTATTATGAATTATTTAGTTAGACAATTTTATTTCAAATATTAAGAATTTATGAATGAGTTGTTCTAATCAGTACTTTAATACAAAAAGTATCACTCACCTGGTTTCTTGTTCCACAGCGTGTCTCAATCTCACTCCTCGTCGTTCTTGGTATGGTGGCAGCAGTCGTCTTGGCTGAGCCTCATCGTAAGTAGAAACATCACTAAAAAGTCCCAAAGAGACTTAGGAATGATCAAAAAATGAGATGTGTTTGCAGCAAACAAATGTTTTCTTGGCTAAACCAATAATTTGAATTTTTTCAGGTGGTGGATATGGTGGTGGAAAGACTGTTGTAGTGAAGAAGGTATACAGCTCCGGAGGACGTGGCCATGGATCTGGATTTGGTGGTGGACACGGAGGTAGCTCAGGATTCAAGGGAGTTGGTGGTGGTTCATTCGGTGGACATGGAGGCTCCGGATTCAAAGGAGTTGGTGGTGGTTCATTCGGAGGACATGGAGTTAGCTCAGGGTACAAAGGAGTTGGTGGTGGACATGGCGGTTCTGGATTCAAGGGAGTTGGTGGTGGTTCATTCGGTGGACATGGAGGCTCCGGATTCAAAGGAGTTGGTGGTGGTTCATTTGGAGGACATGGAGGTAGCTCAGGATTCAAGGGAGTTGGAGGTGGACATGGAGGTTTCCGTGGTTCCAGTCATGGTTCTTCTCATGGTGGTTACAGGAAAGGATCAGGATGTAAGTATATAGTAGGGAAAATTGTTGATACAAATTTATTGAAAAATATCTGTACCTTTATACTTCAAAAGTATTCCTATATTTAATTATATATTTAATTGTTTACAGACGGCAAATAAATCTCTATTCGACATAATTGCTCCATCTTCGTACCTCTGATTGTGATCTGAAACTTTTCAACTGAAAGAAGTTGTAACTACCTAATATTGCTAAACTGACTACTGAGGCATAATATAAATTATTATTGTATAGGTTTTCAAAAAGTGCATTAATATTGTTAGATAATTTAGTATTGAAGTTCCTATGCCAAGCCGTTGTATAAAAAGTTGTACAGATATAAACCATATTAATAAAATTTTACATCAATTTAACACTGTGTTTATATTTCCATCAATTCTCTTTTACGGGAATGTTTGTGTATACATTGAATACAAAAGGATATAAGAATAAATGAAATGCCTACCAAATTTGTCCACTTAGATTTCACAGATTGAGTTGCAACAATACTATACTTTATTTTTCATTATTTTTTGTATCTAAGAAAATAGAAAACAATAATTGGTACCAAGATGTATTATGGTAAATCCATAAAAATTTAGAGTTTAATTAAGCAGTATAAAATCTGCCGATGAAAGTTCTATGATGAAAAGTTCAAAGTAATGAATGAATTAAAAGACATATGATTAGACAAAAACGAAGGGGATTGATAAATGGTAAGATACTCAAATTATGAGCATTTATTCAAGTATATAAGGAATATATCAGAGCTCTCTCCAGTCATTAGATGCACGAGTGTGTTTAATAGCATAAGGGTGAATGTCTCACTATAATCAGTTAACTGTAACCCTTAGTGAGAGTAAGTTAGATGTGCGAAATTTACAGCTCTCCAAGCTACGTACAGGGTGACAAGCCCCGCCCATACAATAATACCTAAAAAATATTTGTTTCTTATCTTTGCTAGTTATTTTTTTCTAAAAAAAAAAATATTCTTTGCTGTTTACTAATGGATGTGTTAATATCGAATGAAGGATTTTATCAAGAAAATATATCGAAAAATCAATATGTTAAGATTCTATAAGAGCTTTAAAGAGTACTGGTTCGTTCGCGCCAGTGCCTAGGTTAGTGAGCAAACTTTTGACGGCTAGGTTACTAGGGCTAACTGATGAAGTTTTCTCTTCGTAATTAATTATATAAGAATTATTCACAATTAATCTTCATTGTCTGAAATTCTATTAGTTTAAGTAGAAGAACAAGAAAATTACACGAAATCTATCACGTTTCATCATATATTTAAAGGATATTAGGTATTTTTAGGTACCCATAATGTGTTTTATAGTAATTTTATAAAACAAACTGATTTATTATGGTTTAGACTAGAATTACTGAGAAGCTTCTACTATTTCTACTTTGCTTAGTAAGCATAGACAGTCTAAGCATAGTACAGATAAATATACAGAGTCGAATCTGAAATGGATTGCAATTTAATGATTCTAGGTAAATTCCACCCCGGTATATTCCACCCTAGGTATATTCCACCCCGGTATATTCCACCCTAGGTATATTCCACCCCGGTATATTCCACCCTAGTATATTCCACCCCGGTAAATTCACCCCAGTGACAATGATCATTAAGGTAACAATAAAAAGTCCAAAGATTTTATTTTCAGATGGCCATTTGTTAAATACTTCGTACCCATGAAGAAATAACTCCTGAGACAATTGGACAATATTTAGAAGTAGCTCAAGTTAAATTTTGAAACTTTATCCTAATAGACAAAAATCTAAATATTCATCTTTCGGTAATTTATTTCGAAGTTTAAATGTTGAGCAAGTTAGTATTAATTGATTTTTAACATCAAACTGCAGTATATGCTCTTACAACAATGGACGGGAGAGGTTTGGAGGGGGTTGACTGACAGGGACAACCCATTCAATGTTTCTGCTTTTTGATTATAAGTTGTTTGGATTCTAGTACAAAATCTTCTGTGGTCAAAATCTCTCCATGCGAAAAAAGGCAATGATAACTCCATTCTTAAAACCCTGTGCAATAGTCCCCCTCATCCCCATCAAAAACCTGGTCAAAAAATATCATATAAAATGTGTAGAAAAAATGTTTTCGGTCAAAATCTATTTTTCACTACTTTTAAGTCGAAATATCGAATTTAAAATAAAATCAAAATAACAATAAGTACTCTATGACATCATCTTGCAGTTAATACTGCTGTTGCGTTGGCGATAAAAGATTGAAAAAAAACCTCAAATTCTATAAAGCGTTCGTACAAACTTTCCTTCTGCTGTTCTATCACATGTGTAATGAAAATTAAACAGCCAGCTTGTGAACCCAACTAAAGGTTTAATTTACTACAATGAAAATGAAAGTTACGTAGTATTATATAAAATAATAATAAATGACTAATATCAATAACTAACAAACCTAACCCGTAAAGTGGGGTTGAATTTACCGGGGTGGAATATACCGGGGTGGAATATACCGAGGTGGAATTTACCGGGGTGGAATATGCCGGGGTGGAATATACCGGGGTGGAAGATACCGAGGTGAAATTTACCGGGGTAGAATATACCGGGGTGGAATATACCGGGGTGGAATTTACCGGGGTGGAATATACCGGGGTGGAATATACCGGGGTGGAATTTACCGGGGTGGAATATACCGGGGTGGAATATACCGGTCACCCAATTTAATAATCAGTAACCTTTGTTATTATATATGGACCACAATACTAATTTTTTTAAGAGAGAATGGAATATTCAAAACACGATTATCCATTTTCGTTTCATTTTTAAATCTAGAGCCTAAAATACTTAATATGTTATTTTTATGCCAGATATGATATACAGGGTGACCCACAAAAAAGTGAACCCAACTTCGAATTATTATAAATATTGTATTTTAAAATAAATAGATATTTGAGATCAAGTAAAAGAAAAATTTGTCTTTACTTCTATCAATTATACCACCATCATTGCTTAAGATTTACTATTTGTTTACAAAATCAATATTTATATTAATTCAAAATTATGTACACTTTTTTGTGGGTCATCCTGTACATTTTCATCAATGGAATAATAACCGTCATAAATAAAATTATATAATCAACATAATAATTTGATGATATATCATATTGAACATGTTTTAAAAACATATTAATATAATAATATATTGGTATTCATACAATGAAAAATGTCTGTAAAAATGTTATATAATTAACTAAACTGGTAACACCCTAACATGTATATTCATTTTCAATGAATAAACTGTAATATTGATAGGAAATATATCGTAAAAATCTTACAAAACTGAATGTGTTATTAATTTACTAAGTTGAGGTCTGATAATTAAATTCTCAATTATTAACAAATTCTCGTGAATGTCGATATTATTTTGAATAAAATATAAAAATCTCTTGCATCACTTTATGAAAAACAAAATATATTCACGTCAGAAAAACTTTAAATGGCATTAAATTTGATAGGTAACATAGTAAATACATTTATGAAATATGATGAAGCTGAATTATAGTTTCTGTTATACCAAACTTCCTTAAAAATTAAAATCAAAACACTTTGTAAGATTCTCAACTTGCTTCAATAAAATATAAAATAAATCCACGAGGTTTCCCCGTCAATTTCCTGGGAACTCGTTGCTGAACGGGAGTTTTTTAGTCAGGAAGTTTGTATATAAAGAGTGGCAGTGCAAGGCAGAGTCAGTCAGTTGTCAACCGGTCTAGTGTAAACAGCTCCTATAAACTCTCTGATAATCAACAAACATGGTAAAGATTTGATATACAATTAAAATGAATTGAAATATATTAACTGAGCAATTTGATTTAACATATTTACTAAAAAGATTTTATTATGAATTATTTAGTTAGACAATTTTATTTCAAATATTAAGAATTTATGAATGAGTTGTTCTAATCAGTACTTTAATACAAAAAGTATCACTCACCTGGTTTCTTGTTCCACAGCGTGTCTCAATCTCACTCCTCGTCGTTCTTGGTATGGTGGCAGCAGTCGTCTTGGCTGAGCCTCATCGTAAGTAGAAACATCACTAAAAAGTCCCAAAGAGACTTAGGAATGATCAAAAAATGAGATGTGTTTGCAGCAAACAAATGTTTTCTTGGCTATACCAATAATTTGAATTTTTTCAGGTGGTGGATATGGTGGTGGAAAGACTGTTGTAGTGAAGAAGGTATACAGCTCCGGAGGACGTGGCCATGGATCTGGATTTGGTGGTGGACACGGAGGTAGCTCAGGATTCAAGGGAGTTGGTGGTGATTCATTCGGTGGACATGGAGGCTCCGGATTCAAAGGAGTTGGTGGTGGTTCATTCGGAGGACATGGAGTTAGCTCAGGGTACAAAGGAGTTGGTGGTGGACATGGCGGTTCTGGATTCAAGGGAGTTGGTGGTGGTTCATTCGGTGGACATGGAGCCTCCGGATTCAAAGGAGTTGGTGGTGGTTCATTTGGAGGACATGGAGGTAGCTCAGGATTCAAGGGAGTTGGAGGTGGACATGGAGGTTTCCGTGGTTCCAGTCATGGTTCTTCTCATGGTGGCTACAGGAAAGGATCAGGATGTAAGTATATAGTAGGGAAAATTGTTGATACAAATTTATTGAAAAATATTTCTGTACCTTTATACTTCAAAAGTATTCCTATTTTTAATTATATATTTTATTTTTTTACAGACGGCAAATAAATCTCTACTCGACATAATCGCTCCATCTTCGTACCTCTGATTGTGATCTGAAACTTTTCAACTGAAAGAAGTTGTAACTACCTAATATTGCTAAACTGACTACTGAGGCATAATATAAATTATTATTGTATAGGTTTTCAAAAAGTGCATTAATATTGTTAGATAATTTAGTATTGATGTTCCTATGCCAAGCCGTTGTATAAAAAGTTGTACAGATATAAACCATATTAATAAAATTTTACATCTATTTAACACTGTGTTTATATTTCCATCAATTCTCTTATATGGGTATGTTTGTGTATACATTGAATACAAAAGGATATAAGAATAACGAAATGCCTACCAAATTTGTCCACTTAGATTCCACAGATTGAGTTGCAACAATACTAAACTTTCTTTTTCATTATTTATTGTATCTAAGAAAATAGAAAACAATAAGTTGTACCAAGATATATTATGGTAAATCCATAAAAATTTAGAGTGTACTTAAGCAGTATAAAATCTGCCGATGAAAGCTCTATGATGAAAAGTTCAAAGTAGCGAATGAATTAAAAGACATATGATTAGACAAAAACGAAGGTGATAAATGGTATGATACTCAAATTATGAGCATTTATTCAAGTATATAAGGAATATATCAGAGCTCTCTCCAGTCATTAGATGCACGAGTGTGTTTAATAGCATAAGGGTGAATGTCTCACTATAATAAGTTAACTGTAACCCTTAGTGAGAGTAAGTTAGATGTGCGAAATTTACAGCTCTCCAAGCTACGTACAGGGTGAGAAGCCCCGCCCATACAATAATACCTAAAAAATATTTGTTTCTTATCTTTGCTTGTTAATTTTTTTAAAAAGAAAATTATTCTTTGTCGTTTATCAACGGATGTGTTAATATCAAATGAAGGATTTTATCAATAAAAAATATCGTAAAATCAATTTGTTAAGATTTTATAAGAGTTTTAGTGAGTACTAGTTCGTTCGCGCCAGTGGCTAAGTTAGTGAGCAAACTTTTGACGGCTAGGTTACTAGGGTTAACTCTCACTCCGTATCGGTGAGTAATTAGGCTGATTTTCTGATTTATATAACTGTCTAAGATTGAACAAACAGCAACTTAATGAACAGTAAAATATTTTGGCTGTTTGGTGAGCTCCGAGTTTTCAGATGGTCTCACCTCTTTGAAAAGGTAAGAAAAACAAAGATTATTATTTAACTTTCATTGAAATTACTCTCCATGATTTCAGCAGCTGATTCTGACAATATACGTTAAAATATAGCCCTGTAGACCGTTTTCTTTCAGTGTAACTCATAGAAAATGAAATCACACTCATAGAAAAGAATAAATGTGAATAATATCTTCAAGTAATGCTCTGTAATTATCGCAGATTTTATAAAAGAGGGATGCAATAAACCTACTACCTAGTTAGTACTTGGGTGATTCCTACTTAGTAAGTACTTCTCAGGTAGCCATCTTTTTCGTGACAGCTTTGTTTCGATTTTGTAACAATATTGGTATCCTTGCACAAATATTAGGCTAATTCTGATTCCAGAAACGTTGCTACTTGGGTTGGTTAGCATCGTAAATCTTGAGTCATGTAGGAATTATTTTTTTATTTATGATTGTCTGACTTTTAGTAGCAAGAGTTCAAATATGACCCTCATCAAAAATTATGTACAGAAAAATTTAAAATGAATATGGAATAAAAACATATCATAGATATGGCCTAATTACTTCGAAATATCTGTAATATTTTCATACCCATAGAATAATCATATATTTGTAATCAACAAATCTAAATTAAAATTTCTCTAAAAACGCTTTAAATTCGTAACAATAATGTTCTACATATAGAACAGTTAACAGAAATGAAACTGATGAAGTTTTCTCTTCGTAATTAATTATATTAGAAGTATTTAAAATTAATCTTCACTGTCTGACTTTCCATTATTTTAAATAGAAGAACAAGAAATGTAACCAAAATCTATCACGTATTATCATATATTTGAAGGATATTAGGTATTTTTAGGTACCTAATGTGTTTTATAGTAATTTTATATAACAAACAGCTTTATTATGGTTTAGTCTAGAATTACTCAGAAGCTTCTAATTTGCTTAGTAAGCATAGACAGTCTAAGCATAGACAGTCTAAGCATAGACAGTCTAAGCATAGACAGTCTAAGCATAGACAGTCTAAGCATAGACAGTCTAAGCATAGACAGTCTAAGCATAGACAGTCTAAGCATAGACAGTCTAAGCATAGACAGTCTAAGCATAGACAGTCTAAGCATAGACAGTCTAAGCATAGACAGTCTAAGCATAGACAGTCTAAGCATAGACAGTCTAAGCATAGACAGTCTAAGCATAGACAATCTAAGCATAGACAGTCTAAGCATAGACAGTCTAAGCATAGACAGTCTAAACATAGACAGTCTAAACATAGACAGTCTAAACATAGACAGTCTAAGCATAGACAGTCTAAACATAGACAGTCTAAACAGAGACAGTCTAAACATAGACAGTCTAAGCATAGACAGTCTAAGCATAGACAGTCTAAGCATAGACAGTCTAAGCATAGACAGTCTAAGCATAGACAGTCTAAGCATAGACAGTCTAAGCATAGACAGTCTAAGCATAGACAGTCTAAGCATAGACAGTCTAAGCATAGACAGTCTAAGCATAGACAGTCTAAACATAGACAGTCTAAACATAGACAGTCTAAACATAGACAGTCTAAACATAGACAGTCTAAACATAGACAGTCTAAACATAGACAGTCTAAACATAGACAGTCTAAACATAGACAGTCTAAACATAGACAGTCTAAACATAGACAGTCTAAACATAGACAGTCTAAACATAGACAGTCTAAACAGAGACAGTCTAAACATAAACAGTCTAAACATAGACAGTCTAAACATAGACAGTCTAAACATAGACAGTCTAAACATAGACAGCCTAAGCATAGACAGACTAAACATAGTACAGTCTAAGCATAGTACAGTCTAAGCATAGTACAGATAAATATACAGAGTCGCATCTGAAATGGATTGCAATTTAATAACCAGTAACCTTAGTTCTAATATATGGACTACAATACTAATTTTTTAAGAGAGAATGGATTATTCAAAACACGATTATCCATTTTCGTTTCATTTTTAAATCTAGAGCCTAAAATACTTAATATGTTATTTTTATGCCAGATATGATATACAGGGTGACCCACAAAAAAGTTTACCCAACTTCGAATTATTATAAATATAGTATTTTAAAATAAATAGATATTAGAGTTCAAGTAGAAGAAAAATATGTCTTTACTTCTATCAATTGTACCACCATCATTGCTTAAGATTTACTATTTGTTTACAAAATCAATATTTATATTAATTCATAATTATGTACACTTTTTTGTGGGTCATCCTGTATATTTTCATCAATGGAATAATAACCGTCATAAATAAAATTATATTATCAACATAATATGATGATATATCATATTGAACATGTTTTAAAAACATATTAATAAAATAATATATTGGTATTCAATCAGAGAAAAAAATGTCTGTAAAAATGTTATATAATAAATTAAACTGGCAACACCCTAACATGTATATTAATTTTAAATAAATAAACTTTAATATTGATAGGGATTATATCGTAAAAATCTTACAAATTAAATGTGTTATTAATTTACTAAGTTGATGTCTGATAATTAAATTCTCAATTATCAACAAATTCTCGTGAATGTTCCCGTGATAATTAAATTCTCAATTATTAACAAATTCTCGTGTAAAATATAAAAATCTCTTGCATCGCTTCATGAAAAAACAAAATATATTCACGTCAGAAAAACTTTAAATGGCACTAAATTTGATAGGTAACATAGTAAATACATTTTTGAACTATGATGAAGCAGAATTACAGTAACTGTTTTAACAAACTTCCTTAAAAATTAAAATCAAAACACTTTGTAAGATTCTCAACTTGCTTCAATAAAATATAAAATAAATCCACGAGGTTTCCCCGTCAATTTCCTTGGAACTCGTTGCTGAACGGGAGTTTTTTAGTCAGGAAGTTTGTATATAAAGAGTGGCAGTGCAAGGCAGAGTCAGTCAGTTGTCAACCGGTCTAGTG
>CANNZV010001094.1:0-183243 GCA_947561585.1 Caprella mutica
GAGAAAAGAGTCACTGTGATGATGTTCTATCAGAGAAAAGAGTCACTGTGATGATGTACTATCAGAGAAAAGAGTCACTGTGATGATGTACTATCAGAGAAAAGAGTCACTGTGATGATGTTCTATCAGAGAAAAGAGTCACTTTGATGATGTACTATCAGAGAAAAGAGCAACTGTGATGATGTTCTATCAGAGAAAAGAGTCACTGTGGTAATGTACTATCAGAGAAAAGAGCAACTGTGATGATGTTCTATCAGAGAAAAGAGTCACTGTGATGATGTACTATCAGAGAAAAGAGTCACTGTGATGATGTACTATTAGAGAAAAGAGTCACTGTGATGATGTACTATCAGAAAAAGAGTCACTGTGATGATGTCTATCAGAAAAAGAGTCACTGTGATGATGTACTATCAGAGAAAAGAGTCACTGTGATGATGTACTATCAGAGAAAAGAGTCACTGTGATGATGTTCTATCAGAGAAAAGAGTCACTGTGATGATGTACTATCAGAGAAAAGAGCAACTGTGATGATGTACTATCAGAGAAAAGAGTCACTGTGGTAATGTACTATCAGAGAAAAGAGCAACTGTGATGATGTTCTATCAGAGAAAAGAGTCACTGTGATGATGTACTATCAGAGAAAAGAGTCACTGTGATGATGTTCTATCAGAGAAAAGAGTAACTGAGATGATTTACTATCAGAGAAAAGAGTCACTGTGGTAATGTACTATCAGAGAAAAGAGTCACTGTGGTAATGTACTATCAGAGAAAAGAGCAACTGTGATGATGTTCTATCAGAGAAAAGAGTCACTGTGATGATGTTCTATCAGAGAAAAGAGTAACTGAGATGATGTACTATCAGAGAAAAGAGTCACTGTGATGATGTACTATCAGAGAAAAGAGTCACTGTGATGATGTACTATCAGAGAAAAGAGTCACTGTGATGATGTACTATCAGATAAAAAAGAGTCACTGTGATGATGTACTACCAGAAAAAAGAGTCACTGTGATGACATACTATCAGAGAAAAGAGTCACTGTGATGATGTACTATCAGAGAAAAGAGTCACTGTGATGATGTACTATCAGAGAAAAGAGTCACTGTGATGATGTAATATCAGAGAAAAGAGTCACTGTGATTATGTACTATCAGATAAAAAAGAGTCACTGTGATGATGTACTACCAGAAAAAAGAGTCACTGTGATGATGTACTATCAGAGAAAAGAGTCACTGTGATGATGTACTATCAGAGAAAAGAATCACTGTGATGATGAACTATCAGAGAAAAGAATCACTGTGATGATGTTCTATCAGACAAAAGAGTCACTGTGATGATATACTATCAGAGAAAAGAGTCACTGTGATGATGTACTATCAGAGAAAAGAGTCACTGTGATGATGTACTATCAGAGAAAAGAGTCACTGTGATGATGTAATATCATAGAAAAGAGTCACTGTGATTATGTACTATCAGATAAAAAAGAGTCACTGTGATGATGTACTATCAGAGAAAAGAGTCACTGTGATGATGTACTATCAGAGAAAAGAGTCACTGTGATGATGTACTATCAGGGAAAAGAGTGACTGTGATGATGTACTATCAGAGAAAAGAGTGACTGTGATGATGTACTATCAGAGAAAAGAGTTACTGTGATGATGTACTATCAGAGAAAAGAGTCACTGTGATGATGTACTATCAGAGGAAAGAGCCACTTTGATGATGTACTATCAGGTAAAAGAGTCACTGTGATGATGTACTATGAGAGAAAAGAGTCAATGTGATGATGTACTATCAGAGAAAAGAGTCATTGTGATGATGAACTATCTGAGAAAAGAGCGACTGTGATGTTTTTTTCAAAAATAAAGTCTTTCGATTTCTTATTATTTTTAAATCTTATAGATTTGCATTTATGTATTCAGTGTAAATTGAAAATATCTACATCAAACTGGTAAGACAAATTATTTATACTTCTTTAAATTTGTAAGCAATCATCACATATCTGTCAGAGTACCTCAATTTAAATACATTTATCAGAAAAGTATGTGTACCTTCTACTTGTCCAAGTCTAATTGGTAAACTTTTTTAAATCAAAGTCGTTATTTTGCTATTAAGAAAAATGAATTTATTATTCAATATTTTACTGTGTATTTTTTTAATCGTTTTTAATAGCTGCAAATAAATATTCACATGAAAATAATTCAATTTTAAGCTTAAGTATGTATTCTATAGAAGGAATTTCTTTAGAAATCAATTTATATTATAATCTATAAGTTGTATGAAAACGGTTAGAAAATCCAACTTATAAAAATTCATACGATCAAAAATATAACAATTTTTTAAAGAATTTTTTTCTATAAATAAATATTTTTTCTACAAATACAAAAGATTCATACTCAACGGGAAATCAAGTTATTAGGATGTTATTTAAAGTCAGTGTTGAAGCTTTCTGGTTTCAAGCTTTCGATTCAAAAACTTCCATTCATCATCAGGACAAGATGATGATGGATAGATAGAAATGTTCCTGTTCAAAAGGTTGAACAAAAAACCTGTAACGATGAGTCTTGATAAATATCTACTAATTCATATACTAATTTGGCATTAATATACTTTAGATATAGTTGATAGATTTTATGTGAAATGCAACTCTCTTGTAACTTTTTGTACTCTAACTTTCATCATTTCCCCTACAATATCCACACATCACATGAATGTGTTAATTGACATCATCACTTTTTCAAACGTTTTATTATTATCTTAATGGCTCTTTCCTGCACGGAAATTTCATCAATTGATGATGATTTTTGAGCCTGAATCTTAGAGCATTGGCTCCTAGCCAGCTTCGCTTGTTAGAAATGTTCTGTTGCTGCGTTGTATGACTTGTATCGGGAAGTTAACTGCAATGAATTTGCTTATTGGCTAATTACTATTGGTAAAGTTCCAATATTTAGCTCACTCTGCATTTAATTTATCGGAAAATCGAATACTGTAAAAGCTAAGAAGACGATGACGTTGCAACAACGAAGGATTGAAATGGATAAGAAGATAATCTGAGATTATTTTTGCTCGTACTAAAAAAATTCAAGCATAAAATTGTCGATAGTCTATCACAAATCTCTTCTAACCTCTGCCATTTTAATTGTTCGATTAGGATTTTCAATGGAAAATGAATGCTCGCATTCACAGAAAATCAAGAACTTGCTAATTAATTGCTTTTTTGACAACCTGCTTATTCATTTAGTTTAAATGATTGAATGTGATTACAAACTATAATTGGATAATGTAACGTTAATTAAATGTAATGTGATGTACTTTGTAAGTCTATTGATAAGTAGATTAAGTTTTTCGCGAGTAATTGTCGCCATTTTGTTGTAATGCCATAAACATTACACAAGAACTGTCATATATGTGCGTGTTATATTGATAATTATAACTCTAGATATCCTTTAATAGTTTGTAGTACATATTTCTCAAATTTTATTAAGTATTGCTCATTTACGAATAATAGACGAATATTTAACAAAGGTTGGATAATAAAATCGATCAAACATAACTTAATTATGTAAAGGCCGTGATTATATTTCATATATCTCACATCATTATCTAATCAACATTAGTTTAAAATTATAGATCCACTTCAAATAATATGAATCAAAATGCTGAGTGTATATTTGCGTTTGTTAAAACCAAATCAATGTCCAGCACATAATTATTTTTCTTTCTATATCAACATCTCGATCCTGTGTTTCAAATATTCTATCAATAATTTACTCTCCATGTCATATAGGTTGTGTAATTTGGTGAGAGAGTAATCCACTGCACCTCTCACATCCCATATTTTACAGTTTGAGTTCTGGTGCCTGACGCATCGCTTGTCACTTCCAGTCTTCAGATTGAGACTGATTGTCTCCTGAGAGATCAGCCAAAAACCTCCTAAAATGAAGACTGCGTGTGTTTTAGAGGCTTTATTTGAGTAATGTTAGGCAAGGCATATTACTAACTTAATTCAGATCATCATAAATATAGTGACGGGAAATGGAACTGAATATTCTTCAGATTCAATTGAAGTATATAATGATTTCATGAGCCTTGACAGAGCGAGCAAAAATTAATCAAAAATATAGCCTCAGTTTAATAACTGAACGAAAAAATAGTTTGAACTTTAGAATATTTTTATAACTATAGATTATTTCACTCGAAATTCAGTTGAATATCCATAAAAATATTTATATTTTCCCTTCACATTTCATTGAAGTCATGAGGATAGTTTTTTCCAGTTGTGATATCATTTTAGAAAGAACAAATATACCATTATTAATACCATTATTCTACTAATGTGAGTTACATAAAAATCATTACATTATTAAAAGATGAACCACTGAAATATAATATCATGTTTAGAATAAAAACAGTTATTTATGAACACTAATGACAACTTGCAATGAAAAGTGAATACTTATTCCTTTATACAATAACACATAATGATAAGCACAAATATAATTTACATTATAGACTGTCACTGAGTTACTCTGCATGGTTTGTTTATTGTGATAAATAATTACATCAGGTATTTATTGTTTTATACTAAAAATTTATTCACATTAGGTGTTTTTATCACCTCTTACTACTCCCTCTCAAAAATTTCACTCTGTTCAAAGTATCACAGGGTACAACATCTCCTGTTAGTTCATTTCTTCTGTAACACTAGTATTCTCTCGATGTTTCGCCTTTGATAGTTCATCTTGTTAACTTTAATTAAATGTATCAATTAATTTCCTAACAGTAACTCATGGACGCCAAAATCGGTTAGATATTCCAAACCATGTCAGTATAAAGTTAGTTCCATGATATGACATAAAAGCCACTGAACTTTTTTGCGGCGCCTGCAGTCTTTGATAGAGTGGAGACCTAACATCTTCAAGAGAACTTCCACGCTACCAATTTGTCACTGACAAGAAAATGATGCATGGCACCTTTTGAATTTGTGAATGTGTTTGTAGACGAACTGGAAAGTGAATATATATTATCAATGCACTTGTAGTCACACTGCATTTATAGTCACACTGCATTGATAGTCACACTGCATTGATAGTCACACTGCATTGGTAGTCACACTGCATTGATAGTCACACTGCATTGATAGTCACACTGCATTGATAGTCACACTGCATTGATAGTCACACTGCATTGATAGTCACACTGCATTGATAGTCACACTGCATTGATAGTCACACTGTATTGATAGTCACACTGTATTGATAGTCACACTGCATTGATAGTCACACTGCATCAATAGTCACACTGCATTGATAGTCACACTGCATTGATAGTCACACTGCATCAATAGTCACACTGCATTGATAGTCACACTGCATTGATAGTCACACTGCATTGATAGTCACACTGCATCAATAGTCACACTGCATTGATAGTCACACTGCATTGATAGTCACACTGCATTGATAGTCACACTGCATCAATAGTCACACTGCATTGATAGTCACACTGCATTGATAGTCACACTGCATTGGTAGTCACACTGCATTTATAGTCACACTGCATTGATAGTCACACTGCATTGATAGTCACACTGCATTGATAGTCACACTGCATTGGTAGTCACACTGCATTGATAGTCACACTGCATTGATAGTCACACTGCATTGATAGTCACACTGCATTGGTAGTCACACTGCATTGATAGTCACACTGCATTGATAGTCACACTGCATTGATAGTCACACTGCATTGATAGTCACACTGCATTGGTAGTCACACTGCAATGATAGTCACACTGCATTGATAGTCACACTGCATTGATAGTCACACTGCATTGATAGTCACACTGCCTCAATAATCACACTGCATTGATAGTCACACTGTATTTATAGTCACACTGCATTGATAGTCACACTTCATTGATAGTCACACTGCATTGATAGTCACACTGCATTGATAGTCACACTGCAATGATAGTCACACTGCATTGATAGTCACACTGCATTGATAGTCACACTGTATTGATAGTCACACTGCATTGATAGTCACACTGTATTGATAGTCACACTGCATTGATAGTCACACTGCATTGATAGTCACACTGCATTGATAGTCACACTGTATTGATAGTCACACTGCATTGATAGTCACACTGCATCAATAGTCACACTGCATTGATAGTCACACTGTATTGATAGTCACACTGCATTGATAGTCACACTGCATCAATAGTCACACTGCATTGATAGTCACACTGCATTGATAGTCACACTGAATCAATAGTCACACTGCATTGATAGTCACACTGCATTGATAGTCACACTGCATTGATAGTCACACTGCAATGATAGTCACACTGCATTGATAGTCACACTGCATTGATAGTCACACTGCATTGATAGTCACACTGCATTGATAGTCACACTGCATTGATAGTCACACTGCATTTATAGTCACACTGCATTGATAGTCACACTGCATTTATAGTCACACTGCATTGATAGTCACACTGCATTGATAGTTACACTGCATTGATAGTCACACTGCATCAATAGTCACACTGCATTGATAGTCACACTGCATTGATAGTCACACTGCATTGATAGTCACACTGCATTTATAGTCACACTGCATTGATAGTCACACTGCATTGATAGTCACACTGCATTGATAGTCACACTGTATTGATAGTCACACTGCATTGATAGTCACACTGCATTGATAGTCACACTGCATTGATAGTCACACTGCATTGATAGTCACACTGCATTGATAGTCACACTGCATTGATAGTCACACTGCATTTATAGTCACACTGCATTGATAGTCACACTGCATTTATAGTCACACTGCATTGATAGTCACACTGCATTGATAGTCACACTGTATTGATAGTCACACTGCATTGATAGTCACACTGCATTGATAGTCACACTGTATTGATAGTCACACTGCATTGATAGTCACACTGCATCAATAGTCACACTGCATTGATAGTCACACTGCATTGATAGTCACACTGCATCAATAGTCACACTGCATTGATAGTCACACTGCATTGATAGTCACACTGCATTGATAGTCACACTGCATCAATAGTCACACTGCATTGATAGTCACACTGCATTGATAGTCACACTGCATTGATAGTCACACTGCATCAATAGTCACACTGCATTGATAGTCACACTGCATTGATAGTCACACTGCATTGATAGTCACACTACATTGATAGTCACACTGCATTGATAGTCACACTGCATTGATAGTCACACTGCATTGATAGTCACACTGCATTGATAGTCACACTGCATTTATAGTCACACTGCATTGATAGTCACACTGCATTGATAGTCACACTGCATTGATAGTCACACTACATTGATAGTCACACTGCATTGATAGTCACACTGCATTGATAGTCACACTGCATTGATAGTCACACTGCATTGATAGTCACACTGCATTGATAGTCACACTGCATTGATAGTCACACTGCATTGGTAGTCACACTGCATTGATAGTCACACTGCATTGATAGTCACACTGCATTGGTAGTCACACTGCATTGATAGTCACACTGCATTGATAGTCACACTGCATTGGTAGTCACACTGCATTGATAGTCACACTGCAATGATAGTCACACTGCATTGATAGTCACACTGCAATGATAGTCACACTGCATTGATAGTCACACTGCATTGATAGTCACACTGCATTGATAGTCACACTGCAATGATAGTCACACTGCATTGATAGTCACACTGCATTGATAGTCACACTGCAATGATAGTTACACTGCATTGATAGTCACACTGCATTGGTAGTCACACTGCATTGATAGTCACACTGCATTGATAGTCACACTGCATTTATAGTCACACTGCATTGATAGTCACACTGCATTGATAGTCACACTGCATTGATAGTCACACTACATTGATAGTCACACTGCATTGATAGTCACACTGCATTGATAGTCACACTGCATTGATAGTCACACTGCATTGATAGTCACACTGCATTGATAGTCACACTGCATTGATAGTCACACTGCATTGGTAGTCACACTGCATTGATAGTCACACTGCATTGATAGTCACACTGCATTGGTAGTCACACTGCATTGATAGTCACACTGCATTGATAGTCACACTGCATTGGTAGTCACACTGCATTGATAGTCACACTGCATCACACTGCATTGATAGTCACACTGCAATGATAGTCACACTGCATTGATAGTCACACTGCATCACACTGCATTGGTAGTCACACTGCATTGGTAGTCACACTGCATTGATAGTCACACTGCATTGATAGTCACACTGTATTGATAGTCACACTGCATTGATAGTCACACTGCATTGATAGTCACACTGCAATGATAGTCACACTGCATTGATAGTCACACTGCATTGATAGTCACACTGCAATGATAGTCACACTGCATTGATAGTCACACTGCATTGATAGTCACACTGCAATGATAGTTACACTGCATTGATAGTCACACTGCATTGATAGTCACACTGCATTGATGTCACACTGCATTGATAGTCACACTGCATTGGTAGTCACACTGCATTGATAGTCACACTGCATTGATAGTCACACTGCATTGATGTCACACTGCATTGATAGTCACATTTCTTTCATTCTGTGTCATTGACGAACGCAAGATAATTTCTATCACCAATAATAGCAGTACTCTTAGTCATTAATTTAAATAGTTTCCTTTAAAACTGCTTTAAGCTGATGTTTACATTATTTCTAATCAACTGTTGTCCATTTGTTATAATATTTATTGAAATAACGTCTCAGGGTATTCGTCTAGGTAACATACGTATGTGTTTACTCAATCATTGCTAATGCTGTCTAATCCTCTTAGGGAGTTATGAGTTCGATTGCAACAATATACCTTACGCAATCTCTAATGTGCAGGCATACACTCTAAAGTCTGAAAAGAGTTACTACCAATCGACTGTATTATAAATATTTGTAGGTCATGTGGTATAACTAGTCCAACTGACTAAGTATCTCTCATTAGTAATAAATAAATATCGGTATGTAAATGTGCCAAAAAATAGTCAGGTAATATGAAACTTCTTGAGACTGAAGAGAATTAACATTTTGTAGGATTAATATTTTCGTCTAAATTGGAGGTCAATCAGGTAATTTACAATCCCTATATTTTCTATTCTTTTCTTTATGGTCTCATTATACCCTATACTCACATTATTCAGTCTACTGTGATGTGGCAGTTTTCTGCTACATTGTTCAAATTGCTTGTGTGACAATGATGATTGTTTTCACTATATATTAACGGGAATTAATATTTTGAGATCAGCAGAGATGATTATTTTAAAAATACAGACAGGCCTCGCATTATACACCACTTTAATAAAACTGAAGTAATTGCAAGACGCGTCTGGAAGTTATTACTTTAGGTATATTGAAATATGAAAACCGAGACTTTTTGGGATGTTTGTTTAACTGTTACTACAAAAAATTTCAATATTAAACAAATCCTAAATTTGGGTAAGATCTGAGTAATCGGATGATTCATTATTTTAGAACACGTGAGAAAAAAAATAATATTTTAAATATTTTTCTATTATTATAATTGGTATCCAAAATACCAATTAAATTATATATTAAATAATAATAATATTATGTTTCTTGTCCGGAAATACACTATAGAGTCAAAGACTGTCGAAAATATTTTGCAGTGCATAAAATTTTGTTTATTCAATGTAACATAATCATATTAATGAAAGTTTCAAACTAAATACTCAATTATACTGAATGACAGTCAAGATAACTATGGTTTTAATTGTAATAATCTTGATTCATTCGTTAATTTGAAGTTTCATCAGCTGATTCTGACAACAGACACTGCAATATATTCTAAGTTGAGTCTTCAAAATCATTTTCTTTTATTCTTACTCATAGAAAACGAAATAGTTTAAAGAATTATAATTGAATAACAACATCGACTCATCTGGCGCTTATATTACCAATTGAAATAAGTATGAGTCGTGATATTGGTAATAAAAGCGAGGCATTCCTTTTCTGAAATGAAGCACCGTGAACTAAATTATAGTTTCGTATCCTAACAATTCATATTCACTATCTGTCGGTCTAACTAAAATAACTGATTGGTGGAGCTAGAGAAAAGTTTCAACTTATTCAAAACTAGTAGAAAAATATTTTGCGTCCATCCATAAGTTAAGCCTTTCAATGTAGAAGTGAATAAAAGCTTAAAAGCTTTGAAACTGTATAATAGTTTATATAGAGGCTTTGATAACGAAAATAGAGTGGTGTTTTATTTACCGAAAAAAATGTGGGAATAAGCTTCATAAACAGAAAATGTATTTTACATCAATGTCTTGGCGCTTAGTGATTGCATTAGAGAAAAGAATAATTGATGGACACAGCACGTACTGTAGTTTAAATCAAACATTTCATCTCCAATCTAATTCGAAATTATTGTTCTTGTTGATTGGAAATCTGAAGGTCTGTTTGTTCTTCAATGTTTAGATAATGAAGTATGTATTGAGTTAGTTTAGATTAGTTGCGTAATAGCAGTTAACGCCCACATTTGAAGCCACAATAAATGTATTATTGTGTATCCTGAATATTTTAAATTCGTCTGTTTAGTAAAATAATTAATTATGTACTTGCACTAAAATATTTCGATACTCCCGAAGTAAATTACAGTTGATTTTATGCCTTATACCTTCTAAATGTCAAACATGATTTAGGTTAGTAAAATCACCTCCAATCCACTTTTCAACCGTAGATGATTATGAAAGTTATTTTCCTACCGAAGGTCAATGAAATTCAGGAGAGAAAACTTTCCTACTTAATCTGTACAAATTTAATGTTCCTCTACTCAATTTAAATCGGTGACTGGACAATTCATCGTGTGGACAACTTGATGCTAGGACAATTCGCCGACCTGAAAATTCACCGCGAGAACAACTCGCCGTGTCAATTATGTTTTACCGCCGTATAGTACACCATTTATATACAAAAAAATATTTTAAATATAAACTGCTTGTTGTAAATTAATTATCTAATTTTCTTATCCCTATTTGGAAATGTTTTCTTTTCCATTTCAAAAGTTAAATGAAATGTTTTTTAATAAACATGTAATCTAAACTATTATAAATATAGTTTGTGTTGTAAAGTGTAAATTAACAATAAATGTTCATCGTTAAGTTTGAAAGCATTTTGCTAAAAATAATTTACTTTTGGAAAGAAAAGAAGTTAAGGTGTCATCTTAATACGTTTAATGACCAGTAAAAATTACTTTAGTTTAAAACTAGTTCATCAGTGCAAATGAAAGGTTATTTAACTACGAGGTCTTAGATTTTCGTGTTATGAAGTCTAATAGATTACATTTACTATCACCTTCATATCATTCCTTGGTAAGTGATCGCTTCCACGAAGTAGCTTTTCTGCATCTATGAGCATTGTCTCGGAATGGTGATTGGTGCCTTTGTTCAAGGAGCCTCTTTGCTTTCTGACTTATTCCAGTCCCTTTTATTTAATTTTCTTTGTGACTTTAACAACAAGGCCTTTCGTTTCGAAGCAGCCGTTAAACACTACTAAATTTAAATTAATAGCAATAATATTTTTGCAGATTGAAATATTTTAACAGATAAAATAAGACAACAAGAGAAAATAATAATTTGATATAATGAAATTTGTCAACGACTCTTTTACGTCAGTCTTGAGAATATAAAAATAAATCCTATTTAAACTTGTATATTAATTTTAAATATACGTTAATGATGTATACGCTTGTACAACATAAATCACGCAGGAGTTGTCCTAGCTGCGAGTTGCCCTAGAACCCTTAAAATCATAGAAACTTCGTGACAGAAATGGTCTGAATAATTTAGCAATGAAGAAGTTTAATAAAATCAATAGTGTTACATTCATAAATATTTTAAGAGTGTGCACTACTATGCAGGTAACATAGAGAATACTATTTAATATGATAATATCATAGGAACAAATAATGATATCGAATCATTGTGTTTCGGGAACTCAATTCATTTGAGAACTGTCTGTGTCGGTTGAAAATGAACGGAACTAAACTGTAACTGTGCCGTTTTTTTTTTAACAGTATTTACAGTTTCAAAAGTGCTCTATTCATTTCCGTCATCCATTTATGTGTGAAGTGCCTTGGTACTTCTCACCTATCTTGATAGCTTTTTTTCATACATGAGCACTAACACTAAATTTGCTTTAGGAAACTTTATATTGAGCTACTTTTCTTGTCTGACTGATTCTACAAAGTTTTTCTAGTTATTAATATTTTGAAGGCCTATGGTACCGAAGTAGACGTAACAAGATACAAAAGTTCTCTA
Source organism: Caprella mutica (assembly GCA_947561585.1). Classification (NCBI taxonomy): domain Eukaryota; kingdom Metazoa; phylum Arthropoda; class Malacostraca; order Amphipoda; family Caprellidae; genus Caprella; species Caprella mutica. The sequence continues at coordinate 12,385 of CANNZV010001094.1, forward strand.
TTACATTATGCAAAAGAGATGGATTTTTCTATGGTTCGACAAAATATGGAAATATGGAAGTTTACTTCTACTAAAATTGAATTTAAAAAAATATATAAGACGAAGAATTTTTTTTAAATTTTCGCCTTGCAAATCGAACCTGTGATAAGCTAATAAAGAAAATTCATTTAAAAAGCTGTATTCTGGTAATTAATAAACTTTTATATTATAAAAAATATATTTGGATACTGGTGAATAGCACCGCGTCACAAATATATTATTCACACAGACTCTGAATGCATTTGAAGATGTATAGATTTATTATTTTTAGAGCACCCATTGATTGAGAGAAATACCTGCTGACAAGTACAATATTGACTAATATTGACTTTATTCCATTGAATAAAGCTAACGGTATTCAACTACAACTGACTGCAATGAATCGAATATGTGCAGAACTATTTTAACTCTTGAAAGAGGAGGAAGAGGTGAAAGAATAAAGGGAATTTAGTGGGAATTTTTTTCATTGAATTTAGATGAAATTTAAACTTTAGGAAAAGGAGACCCAGATAAATTTAAGCTAGAGAAAACTTGTGAAGATAGAAATGCTACAATGCGTATTACATCATATAAATAAGGAAGAACAAATCTATACAAAAGAGAGCATGGCATCTTTAAGCTTTCAAATAAAACTAACACTAAATTAAACTAATTCTACGCATTGAATAATAATAATCTAACCTTGCAAACCCTAATTTACATTTATTCCTAACACTAAATAAGATACTGCGTAATCAAACTTTCTTATAGTATTGTCACTAATAACTCTTCTATTACGTCATAGCTACTCTTCTGTAAAACTATGACTAAATTTAATGGAGGCTGTATTTTTGCTGGTTAGACAGTTTTGTCGAACTGTAACATTAATGGCTATGTTGTACAGCTCTGTTGGAAGAGGTATTTTCTCTGTGTGTATTACTAAAATATTACTCATATATTTTTTTCTTCTCCAATTTACTTCTGAAAGAAAATGCTTTTATTATTATCTGGCAGCACCATTATTTTCTCCCTTGCAATTGGCAATGTAATTGGAAATGAAGTGGAGCTTATTTTAAATATTTATGTTAAATATCTAGGTACCTGTTATTGAATCTTAATTATTATACTCAACTGCGAGTACGACACATATTCTAATTAAACAAAAAATCTCTCAAAAGCCAAAACATAAATTTAATTTTTTTAAATAGTTATTGTCGATATTATTGTAGCCTGTAGTCATGATACTGCTGCAAATGATTTGCTCTTCCTTTTAATATAAAAATAAGAGTGTAACACACGGACAGACGGACGGACAGACGAACGCGGCTGTTATTATAGTATTTATTTTTTTTTTAATTCTGATTACTTCAATCAATGTAATTAAAGATTATAAATGTGTACCAAATTATTTATTAAGTATTAATTTTGGATGATGAAAGATTAAAAATCTTCGTGAAAGCTAATATTATCATAACACGTAACTGATATCCAAATCAAGTATATAATTACATCATTTTTATTTTTCTCAATGTAGTTGTATTATTTAGGTATCTTACAATTCCTAATTCGGATTGCTTGACAGTGATGTTCAGTGACCAATCATCGCCATTTTCTAAGAGCATTCTTCATATCCTGATGTTGGAAGCTATCGGTAGTTTCTACGGTTATTGTCGAATGCAGGTCATGATTTCGATCTGCGGAAACCATACCATTTCGGGCAGACGAATTGTTGATGAGATTCGAAAGAGACAAAGACTAATGGCACAGAGTCTGATTTAGCACTGAGGGATGAGCTGCTAAAGGTATAAAAACAGCAAAAGATGATAATATGAAAGTATTTTTTTCAGTATTTTTATATTAGGGACTAGATAATTAGTAGGGGAAGGTGTGGATAAATTGATATTACTCTAAAACAATGTATTTATACCTACATGGATTGAACAAAAGAAGAACGATAAACATAACATTTTGTCATCATAATTATTGAACCTATTATATATGCTTGCCTTATTTCAATGTTTTTAGTTTAATATTTATTTACAATTACTGTTTTTTAATAGATGTGAAAAATTGGCTATAACCTTATGAAATTAGCACACGTCTCACACTCGCTCGGGTAACAGAAACTACACGAATGTTTGGCGTTTCATGAGCTAGTGTCTCTAAAGAAATGAATGAGAAGGAAAAACGTTCTTAGCAAAGCTCAGGTCCTATATTAAAATTGAAATAGTCTGAGATAAACAGATTCAGTCGGACTCTAAATTGAATTGTTAGGGCAAATTGCAAGACCACGACTCATAAAACCACCCAGTTACCGCAAAAACTGTTTGTCGGGTGCTGCGTAAATCTGGATGCCCTAAAAGAGCTCTGCAAGGTGATTTTATTTTTAAGTTCATCCACTGTATCTAAATTATTACTAAAATAATTGATGTTAAAATATTTTATTGAAAATGTTTATATTATTTTTTTCTACTGTAGCTACTTCTTTCTTATGGTCTATATGATTTAATTTATATTTATATCGATAACTATGCAATCACATCCATTTTATATAATTTCATACAGCGATATGAAAATTTGCATAATTTGGTATACTGAGTCAAAGGCTTTTTTCTAAATTTGCGTAATGTTCATAAGTACGAGAGACACAAAATGTAATTATAAACAATCAGAGGTTGGAAATTATTGGCATACATTGGAATTATAATTGGAATCGATATATCTTTATTAGCTTACGTTGAAGTATTTGATCTCTTGAATTCACTAATTTGAAGATGAATATCAATTAACTATTTCCTCCTACTCAATGTAAATATATATCACTGGAATAAATCGATAATTTGATTAGGGATAATATAATTATTCAGGTTTAAATAATCGTGAAGTATGAAGAATACAAAGTATTTATGGACACCTCAAATGGAATAAGAATGGAAAAATTATTATGAATCTCAATTAAAGAAAAACAATGATGGTAATATATAATGGCCAGGTTTTTTCGACCTTTGTATATAAATATAAACAATTTATGAGTATTATATACAATTATTGCTAGAATAAATATCTAAATATTTAAAAAGGAGACAGATTGATTTCTTGAGAATGATTTTAATTTAAAATAATCTAAAGCTTGAAAAAAGGGCAATTTTTATTACATCCAAATGGTTTTTCTGCTTATAATTAAAATTCATTTCAAAAGAACAAAATTCTATTATTGAAACTACCAAAAAGTGACATGTTACAAGAAAAAGCATTGAAATTCTTCATAGGGAATCGATGCTTCCATAATAAAGCACAATAACCTGTACTGAGCATACAGTATAACAATAAGCATAAATTGCATGTAATTGATAGTTAAATATATTTTTCATTACCTATATCGGCATCAATGTCATCAAATTAAATAGAGTGTAAAATAATTTTTGACGGATAATGTCACTGTTTTTTATATATTCTCTATGCTAATGTAAGAGGTTTTGTTGGTTATCAAAAGTTTTACCCTGAATTAAGTAAATAAATCAAACAGTAAATCATTCTTTTATTCCTAAAGGAAAAACTTTATCTTCTCTAATTTATGTCACAAAATTGGTGCCAACAAATTGCTAGACTGTTTCTTTGGATTGATTCATAAGAAGAAAGAAGAGGTTTATATTTTAATATTTTTATAGGTAATATAATTCAACATAGAGGTGCTACCTCGTAAAGAGTACCAATTTCACAAAATACACTTTTCTAAATTGCTTTCAATTTTTCGTTATGTACCAGGAACAATTTTAAAATATTAACAATTATTAGAATTTCTAAAGATTCTTTTTAGAAGAAGATGTGTTATAGAGTGAAAAATCCTTTTCACTTAAACTTATATATAGTAAATGTGGATATTCATCTATTGGTACTTTTGTTAGTCAATCTTAAATCATTTCTGCGTTTTATTTCTCAAATCTTTTTATCTGGTTTTTAATCACCGAGAGTCGAAACTCTTGCCTCATCATAGACACCAGAAATGAGAGTTTGAAGTAAACAAAATATTAGTGTGATAAAAATGTTAATTGCAACCCTCTTACTTGAGAAAAAAGTTTAGTTTGTCTGGTATTGGAGGTGTCAGTTCACTGGTTAGTGGTTAGTATAGTCACTGTAAATGATAGGGATGTTAGGGTAGAACTACCGGGGCACACAGAGAGAAAGAATTATTTGAATCAAATTAAATCTGATTTGTTTTGACTCGTATGAATGGGTTATTTTTGCCCCTACCTACGTGGTTGCAGGTACTATTTAAAAATAGTTACATTAGCGTTGGTTAAATCAAAACAGCTGTTTTGACTCCTATAAAAATTCAAAAAATTTAGCGCCAACTCTCATAATAAGTTAATTTATACACCAGATACATTGGATTAACAGTCTTTGTGAGTTACTACATTACACTCTGTCATAGTTGTTTCAACATACGTTACAATTCTCGAAAAAAACATGTAACTATCATAGTAAGTTGATTCAATCCATAAAATGAATTGAATTAACTAATTATCAATGACACACCACGTCACAGTTGTTTTAACACACATGAACACATGAATAAAGTCCAACCAACTCGCGTAATAAATTGATTCAAAGCATCAATTGATGACCTTTAGATATAACCTTACGGGTTGTACTTTTTTCTCTCTGTGTAGTTACTGAAAATGATATAGGGTTGTTAGAGTGAAAAAACCAAGGTAGTTACTGGAAATAATAGATTTCATAACTTTTTTATTTGAACATTTTTTTTAATTACATTCGTACGATACATTAACACACATACATTGGCAAAGCAAGTGTTGTACTGTAGCCAATAGTGGTTACTTACTGTAGCTATGAGGGTGTGAATGAAGCTCATAATATACTGTTATTATTTACAATTAACTTTCCTCGGATTAACAGTTTCTATATGGTGGTTGTTCAGAAGCAGCAACTCTATTTTTCTGTTCATCGTTATGACTTGCAACACCGCTCTCTATATAGATGTGGCAACACTTCGTCTAGTTGTGGCAATACTACCTATAGGTGTGGCAACACTACCTCTAGACGTGGCAACACTACCTCTAGATGTGGCAACACTACCTCTAGATGTGGCAATACTACCTCTAGACGTGGCAATACTACCTCTAGACGTGGCAACTTACAAGCGCCTATAGTGTGTACTCACAATCTCACCCCCACTGACCAGAGAAACGTTTTCAGTTCAAACAGAATGCATTACATATAATAATTTTGTTCCTATCTATCGTGGGTATATACGATTATGTACAGTACATTTATATGATGAAAGCTTTGATCTGAAAAAAAATTTACAATTCAAGCTGCCGATTACCTAAATATTAATTGTGTAGCGATTCCTCGACACTCATTACTTTAGAGACCTAAATTTTTGTCAGTCCGATTAGGGTTAAGAGTGGGAAATAATGGGTCAAATTAAATATTATATTATTTTATACTTTACCTCGGATATAGAATGTAAACTTATACTTCTGATTTCAGATACACAAATAGTATAGTGCCAAGTGATTGTTATTTGATTAATTTTGTATTGGTTATTCATCTAATAAATTATATTGCAAGTATTTCTGTTTATAAATAAAATTCCTATCATTAAATGATAATGAGATATTTTATTCAATTTGTTGTGGTATATTCTATTTATAAAAAAATTTAGAATTGCCGGGTCTGATGTGGAACTGAATGCACTGTAACTATTTTTACTGGCTAATTAGCTTAATTATTTTTAGGTAGTATTTTTCAACTGTTCTATAATAAAGGATATAGTATGTATCTCTATTCCTTTGTCCATGTTTGCAATGTTTACTGAACAAATATAGTTTAGTCGCTACAGAAAATTCTGATTTTTTTTCTAATCCTAACGCTATATTCATAGCTGGTAATTCTTCTGATAGAATAAACAAACATTTAGAACTTATAACGAACTAGCAAGTCATAGAAAATTGTCTATCATTTAGCTGACCATACACATTCATAATGCAATTATTTTGAAGTCACTCTTAAATAAGCATGTCACCCTCTAATAAATTTTAGCAGAGTTCCTTATTCAAATGGATTTTTCATTAAATGTTATAGATTACATTTTTATATTTCTTGAAAACTGATGTGTTAGAATGCAATTCTGATTTTATTTATATAACATTTTTCATTATTTCATTTTGTGTACTTATATTATTCAACAATATTTTACTTTGCATTATTTGTATATATATTATAGTCAGAAGATATAATGTGAACAATCGTCAATACTTATTTTGGAAAAGCGATACTTTACTTAAAATCTATATGAGAGTATTTATCCTTGCTATAAATACTTATTAGTCTTATTAAACCACTATTCTGTCTTACATTTACCTCACAAGCCTTAACTCACCCAAAGGGCTCTAACTGATTTGAAAGGACGGTAATTTATCAATTGAAAGTAGCGCTGTAGTTGAGATAAAATTATATTATTTTATTATGTTCATCAATCGATTTATCAACAAAGGAGTGCTGAAAATTATTTGGTATTTTTTAGTGTTTACATTTCTTCACCATCTAAAAAATGTCTACAGAATTCCTCATAATTTCATGAAGTATCAACATTAACATCAAAAATAACACACTATAACTCTATCAAATGACATGGACACTTTTGGTGCAAAAGTGTGAAGAATATTTGAAATCCCATAAAGCTTTCGATCCTCTCTGTGTGATGTATATTGTCATTGGCTCGATATTATCCAGTAACGTTTACCACAAGCTATCAATGAGAGTTATGATAGACCGTGGCAAAGAAAGTGAATATCTTTATTGTTGTTAAGTATCTAACAACAAAGAAAGTATATTTGTTTTTGATAGCTAAATTTGTGATAAACATTACTTAATATTAATATCTTACTAGAATGATAGTGTTATATGAAATGAAAAGAATAAATTGAAATGTCATTTGTATTATTTTACTTCAACAATGTAATTTGTTCCATTAAATTTTGCATTTGAAAAAAATTCAATGTAGAATATCCTTGTGTATTAAATAGATTTCATTTCATGTGATAAACAATTATACTTGTGAAATTATTCTATATAAAGTATCTAATTCAATCTAAAAACTTTTGCAACTAAAAAGTAGTTATATCTTTTCAATTTATATTATTGTCGTGTGGCTTATACTTGAAAGATTTTACTTCTTATTACTGCAACATCATCTGAAAGGCACACTAAAAAAAGACACACTCAGGTGCTTCAAAGTGCTCTTTCATTTTTGTCAAAAAATTGTGACACATAAGTGTATAAACTATAATAATTTGGATATATTATGTTTTTCCAAGAGCTTGGGAATGTTTCTTTGCGATGTTACAATTTAGTATCTCAACTTCTGGTGCGATAGAATAACGTGTCTACTTCTGTACACTTAGAATAAGTCTACTGAAATTTCTCCCATTTTATTAACAAATTATGATTTGAGACACTAAAGTGAAAGCCTTCTATGTAGCTCTTGAAACACACAAATACAGAGAGACCACACTATATTAGAAATAATAAAATAGGATATAAAATTATCAAAATGAAAGATTTTTTTTTATTTGTATTATTTATTAATGGAACAGTAAAAATGAGGAATAACACAGAAAGATGTAACTGTCGTACTAAACCAGTAAACAATGCGGCATCTAAATGAAATCATCTGGATACAATGTTTTTCTCGAAATGAATTCAAAAATAGAGCTAGAATCCGCTACCTGACATCGTTTTGGCTTCGATTCGAAGATGCCGTGCACCGCTATACGGCATCATCGACAATACGTGTATTTCGAGATGAAAAGTCACAAACTATACGTCAAATAGACGTTAATAAAAAGAAGCAAAACTTGGCTACTACCATAGAGAATCTGTATCGAACCGACGCCCGATTATATATCTAATATGCTTCGAAACGATATCCATTCGATATCCAATAAGCAAATAAATTCAAAAATTAAAATTGAATCTTTTACTTTATTGCATATAATTTATTTAGGTTAAGTACATATCAATTTAATTAATGTTATACACAAATTAAATTAGAAGAAATAAAGTGATATGTCCGGGTATCGAACCTGCATTCAGATATCCTGCGGTCAGAACATGTACAATGGCACTGTGTCACCGTGGATGCATTTTATCAAAAAAAAATTGATATTAAACGACTTGGAGATACTTCGAGATATTTTAAGTGAATATTACTATTTAGACAAACACTGCTTTTATGACCAAAATCACAACTTATTCTTATTAAAAATTGTACCTAATAAGATATCCCAGCAAACATGAATGTATCTATTCGATGTCTAAACGACTCTGTATAACCTCTCTTCCGACATCGAATACCAGTAACAAATTAGATATGGTGACATCAAGTAGACATCAATCCGATATCCGTTTGCACCGCTAAACCGCATCATATCAAGTATATTTGGCATCGAAGCGATACCGTTATAACAGCGTTGAATAGAGAGATAAATTACGACATCCAACATACATAGGGATTCTGCATCGAACAGACGCCTGATTATATATCTAATATGCTTTGAAACGATATCCACTTGCATCCAAAAAATAAATAAATTAAAATTGAAAACTCTTACTTCAATGATATAACGTACTGTACGTTTAGATGCATATCAATTTGATTAATGTTACATAATGTTATATATAAATTAAATGGGAAGAAATGAAGTGATGTGTCCGGGAATCGATCGTGGATCCATCCGTCCTCGTGCCAGTACCTCTGTCACTTTGCCACCGTGGAAGCATTTTACTAAAAAAAATTGATATTAAACAACCCGGAGATACTTAAAGATATTTTAAAGTGAATAGAACAATACAGGCAAGCACCGCTTTCATAACAAAAATCACAACTTAGTCTTATTACAAATAGTGATGAGTTGGTCAAATTTTTATATAATTGTAAATCCTTAAAAATTTCGTTCTTTATGAGTTCAAATTAAAGAAAATGTTTTGAGGCCACGACTTAGAATACAGATGAAAGCTCTGTGATTAAAGTTCAAAGTAATGAATGCATTAATTAAAATTAGACCATAGATTAACTTTCACTGAGTAAATATAGGTCATAATAGTTGAGTAATTAGTTAGATATTTTGACTTATATAATTGTGTTACATTGAACAAACAGGAATTTTGTGCTCTGTGAAATATTTTTAGCAATAGGGTATATGTTCCAAGTTATTAATAGGGTCAATATTTTCGAACACGTGATAGAGGAAAGTATAATCATTATTATTTAACTACTATTTAATTAGTAACATAATAGCTGAAGGTATGATACCAATTGAAATAGAAGTTAAATGATGATTATTATATATAGATTAATTGAGTCCGATTACCACTTTAAGTTTAATTATCTATAATGTGAATCACTGAATTAAATTTAATCGTCTGATTTGCAGCTTTTGGCACTAGGTGAAAGCTCAAGTTATCGGATATGGGGTTCAGCATTTTACGTAGAAAAATTATTTATGTATTGATTTTTATTTCTAAACTTGTATTTAACGTACTGGTATCATTGATACCAATTTAAGTAAGAATTTAATAATGATATTTATTATATTTATTTATTATTATTCGAAACCGACAAATAATTTAATACCTAATACAGTAGTACCTATCTGAGAAACGTCTCGGCAATCAGACACTCCTATAGTACCTAGTCGCAAAGTGGGAGTCGTAGATCATGATAGGTTTATCAAAATTTAAATTTTAATAAATTTATCCATTATCTACGTAAGATTACGTATTACGCTCACTTCCAAATACTGTTTCCTATAAACCTTAAATAGAATACTGTATGTGAACTAATAGGTAGGTACCTTCTTACCTAGTGAAATTAGGAAAAACTAGGTACCTAATAAATCATTCCTACTTATTTATAGGATAACTTTCAAGTTATGGGACGGTTTAACATTTACGGACAAGTAAAAAAACGAATAATTAGAATGAGAGTTAAAGGAGAGGAGCACGCTGTGGCTATACCGAATATGTAAGACTGAGATGAGCGAGGAGAATTATGCGGGAGGAGAGGGTTCGAGAATGTGGTTCGGTGCGAGGACGAACTGTCTGTGGCTGGGAGACAGGAGGAGAGTAGAGGAGGAGTAGATGTGGAGGAGGAGAGGTGGAAGACCTGAAGCATTTTCTGATAGGGTGTGAGGCTTTGGAGGTGGAGAGATTGGAGGCAGTTGAGCTGCAGAGACCAAGAAAGGAGGAAGTCATTGAGGTGTTTTTGTTCATGGAGGAGGGGAGGCAGAAGAAGATCACTGTTTTGGTGAGCATGTGGAGGAGGAGAGCGAGAATGGAGGGAGCAAGAGTGGAGGGAACAAGAATGGAGAGAGCAGGATTGGATGAGGCAGAGTAGGATGATGAAATGGAGCCGCAGAAAAGGCGAATCCGACTACAATGATGATGATGATGAATAATAATGGAAATAGCTACCTTTAATATTTATAATACGTATACGAAAATGTGGAACCGTTTGATAACTCGAAACTTAAGTCAGTAACTAATAATTGTAGATAACTAATCACATTTATTCTTAAATACAAATATTTATTTAAATTTATTTACAAAAATCTCAATCAAATAATATAAATAGACTACTAAATAATGAATTCGATCATTCATATCTAAATTAAATGATAGTAATTGTCAAATTTACTCCATATATCACAAATATTCTTTCAATTAACAGTCACGAACACTTCGATTCCTGTGCTCGGGGACAAATTTGTCCAACATGTTGAAAGTCACTGACAGTTTCGATTCTTGTGATCGGGGACAAATTTGTCTGCCACATCACGCACAAATTTGTTCGCGAGCACAAGATTTCAGAGAAAAATGGGCATTTTTCGGAACGTCGGGACGGGGCTTTAGGCGTCTGCTGCCAGTGTTAAATTAGTGTTCGAAGTGAAGAGTGTTCTACGCTCTCGGGTATAGGATGCTTGGACTGATCTTCTCTATTGTTTGTTTCAAGAAATGTGTGGCTAGAGAATTTAATTTGTCATTTGAGATATTGTTAAATTGAGCACTTGTATAGTTAGTAATTTAGCAGTAGAGTAATTAAAAGTACAGGCCCTTTAGAAGCCTCATAATAGTTTTCTGGTGGGACAAGAGAAACTGGTCATTTTGCCGGCTAGTCTGGATTGAAAACTTCAAGTAAGCACAAAAAGCAATGCACGTGTATAGTGAATGCATTTAAACTAAGCTGTGAGTGCATATGGAGTGTATAAGTGTAGCATGACCACAATATTGAGCCTATAAACCATTACTTATTTTTTTAATCACTAAAACCTATCGTAAATACAGTAGGTCACGCTATTTGTTTTTAGACACCTGGCGGCCATTTTCTATAGAACTGATACGTGCCATTTTAATACCAATTACCTTTTTGAGATGTAGTTTTGGCATCTGCCTTAATTTAGCTAATTTTACAATTCTTTTATATTTTAGCGCGCATTTTTAATAAATATCTCGGTGTGAACTTTTTAGACTTTTGTATACTATTTTAGATTTTTGCTTTACCGTACCGAACGAGTCTAGGAGAGTCACTGTATATGATGTGTAAATAAATAGACAAACTGGTCACTGAGTTTCACTATAATCCCCCACCAGAAGCAGTACCGAAGTTTCATAAAATCTTGAATATCCAATCTAATCTGTTTCGTTTACGGGGGGAGGCCAGACGAGGTGTCTACGCCTAACCTGGAAAAAAGAACGGCATAGCGAAGAATAGAGAAGAAAAGTGCTTACGTCACTGTGAAGTTCATAGTGCTCCCATCTGTGTGAATTTCATATTGTTGGTCAAGGCAACCAAACTCAGAACCCAGAACTTGTGCTTGCTGCACAAATAAACGGAGAATGCGAATACTGTCACGTCACTTGTATCAGTAAGAGAGTACTACCTACTGACGTTAGCCACTATATCAATTTCATATATTTATTAAACAAATCCCAAGATCTTATTTAGATGACGCAGCACTTCTTAATTTGTCTTACTCCCATATTTTAGTTTCCAAATTTTATAACCAAATCAGCAATATTTAGGTGAAATAGTATTTCTTAATTGACAATTATTGCTCTACATTTAGCTACTTATATTTAATTGCTAAACTTGAGACAAAACTCCAACGTTCAAACTCAATTTCATATCATATCTCTTCATTTAATTTCGTTTTGCATGATTTAGACTGAATTTCATTTTGCATTAATATTCTGCACTTCATATGTTTGCTATATTTAATGCAAACTTATAATAATTAGGCTACAATTCATCTTATTGCTCTTCATTTCTTTTTTGTGTTTGAAAATATTTGAAATATTTAGGCTATCAAACAGTGGCAGGAGATCAGTTGATTGGTGTGAGTGGTGTTGTTCCTCAAACTGGTCTGTGCCTTGTGTTGCTGTGGACCTGTTGTGCTCTGTTGTGTGATTCTTTGTGTAGACCCTTGTCTGATAAAGTTTACCGTTGCCCGTATAGTGGGACATTTCCTAAGACCCCTCTTCCAGAAACCAGTCCAGTGCAGATAATTGAGTTTTGCCTGTGAGTTGATTAGAAGCATGGAGAAATTAAACTCGCAACAACTGGCAGACGGGCTGAGAGCTCTTGGTGAGTCATCATATTGGAGGTAAGAGCGTACTTTATTGTCGCTTGGAGGCAGCCTTAATGGATAGAAACATGAAGTACGGGGATGCAGTGCCATTAGCGAGTGTAAGTAAAAGTGATGAAGTAGAAGTAGAAAATGAATTGGCCCCAGAGGACAGTATCTCACAAGTTGGAGAGGGTATTGGGGTGAGAAATCCAGATAAGCGAAATGTATTAGATGGGTTAGGTAGCACACGGAGATCTGGCGGGTCAGTAGCGTCGAGTAGGAGAAGAAAAACAGGATCGGTAGTATCAAGAATTTCTCTTGCTGGATCTTGCCCTAGCACCACATCGTCAATGCTAAGAAAACGAGAGCTGGAGGTCCAGAGGCTGGTGCAGGCGGCTGCTGAGGAAATTGCCATCCATATCGAACAGCTGCGTATGCAGCAGCAGCTTGCACGGCATTAAGGTCAAGCTGAACTGGAAGAAAAGAAGCGGAAACCGGAGAGTGAAGTGGAGGATGATAAGAATAGACTAGAAGAAGAAAAGTGGAAACGGGAGATTGAAGTGGAAGAAGAAAAGAGGAGACTGGAGAGTGAAATAAAAAATGAGAAAAGGAGACTGGAGGGAGATAAAAGAAAACGTGAAGCTCAAGAAATGAGAGAGGAGATGCAATTGGAAATGGAAATCAAATCTCGGAAACGTCAAGCACGGGATGATGCCCTCAGAGTGGAAACAGAGGCATGGGCACGATTTGAGGTTAATGATGCGGGAGCTGTTAAAGGTGAAGATACTCAGTTGAATGTGGAAGATATCGTGGGAGGTCAAAATAGGGCTGTAGGTAAGATTGTAGATAGTCGGATTAGCAAAAGCCATATTGATGCTAGTAATTGGTCTAGGGTAGAGGAGTGGGATAAGGAGAATTTGATACAAAGTACCTTAGAAAGAAATAAGAGGACGTTCTAGGGAGAGTTATTCTGGTAGGGGTGATTTCAAGTTGGGGGTTGTTAATAGGCGTCTAGTGGAACCAAACTTAGTATGTAGCGAGAATATCTACGAGAGTTGACTGCAAGCAACGTGAGGATTGGACTGCCGGAGCATAAAATAGAATGCTTTGATCGTGATGCTACTCAGTATACAATCTTCAAAGGGTCAATGGCTGAAATAAACTGATCCGATACACTGAGTTACACTGAGAAGCTCCACTTTGTGTACCAGCACACCTCTAGAGAATCTAGGGAATTGGTGAAAGAAGCCCTGTATATAAACCCGAAGAAAGGATATGAGGAAATCTGGAGATGGCTCGAGGAGTACGGAGCACCCGAGAAAATCGGCTCGGAATTTGAGGATAGTCTTCTGAATCGGAACCCGGTAACGAGAGACGATGTCGAAGGTTTGAAGGCCTATGCAGCAGTGTCATTAAGACTTACTAATAATGTCCTGGATAGGATCCTTCATGGAAGGATTGAATTGGATCACCCAAAGACAATCAGAGCCTTGGTATTAAAGCTTCACTTTGGTCTGCAGGGAAGGTGGATGGTACAATCAACCGAGAAGAAGAATGAGATGGGAGAATACTTGGGGTACGAATAGTAAAGAATTTAGGAAACCTCATGTCAATGGGGATGTAAGGAATAGGCAGAGTTGTTTCCATTGTGGAGCTGCTCATAGGTTAGACTATTGTCGGGTAATTAAGCAGTTAGAAGAAGATGAGCGACAGGAAGTGGTTAGGGATAGAAATCTATGTTGTATCTGTCTTCAACCACGCTACCGTGCTGCAGTTTGTTCTGTACCCAAGGTATGTGATCGTTGCAATAGGTATCATCATAAACTCTTACACAAAAAAGGTAGAGGAGTATATCAGAACAATCAAGGCCCATCCCCAATTAAATGTTGATGGGAGCAAGCATTCTACAAAGAAGGACGGGGTAGTAAGGTAAGCCTGTCAGTTGACGCCCTCGAATTTCAGAGTAAAGGACTAATGAATGCTGGAAATAGCGCGATGGATAAGCAAGGACAAAGTAGAAACAGGGTATTAATGAGTAGAGTTTCCGCTGAGGATGGTTCTAGTATCGAGAGTATGAATGTGTTACCTGTAATAGTTAAAAAGAAGAATGGGGCAGAGGCAGTAACGTCCGCATTTTTGGATCCTGGTAGCGCGGTATCCTTTTGTACTGCCGGATTCTTAGATAGGTTAGGAGTTCGAAAAGAGGATCGGCATAGTGTTAATCTCTGTACGGGGACTATGCATGATAAAAGGTGGGAAAAAACTATTCTCGTCTCTGGGTTGATGGTGAGAGGGAAGGATGAAGTAAAATGGCTTTCCCTTCCTCCTATTTATGTTGTAAATATGATACCTGTATCTAGTTGTGACGTACTAGAAAAAGGGGAAATAGATAGCTGGGAACATTTGGAGGGTTTGGGGAAGCGAACTGTGGGAAGCATCGACTTAATGATAGGTATGAATGCACCAGGCGTCCATAAACCACTGGAAGTTATTACTGCACCACATGTAGGGGAGCCCTATGCAATTAGGACTAGAATAGGGGTGTGTGTAATTGGACTGTTGGGAAGCAATGAATTTGGAAGAGCAGTAGTGAATAGAGTAGGAATGAGTGTAGGCAAGATTAGGGCTTTGATAGATGGAGCCTTCGAGAGGGGATTTGCGGAAATGAATGAAGACAAGTTGGGAATGACTCTTGAAGACGAAAGGTGGGTGCAGATAGTGGAGGAGGATTGTAAGAAAATCGAGGGACACTATGAAATACCTTTACCATTGAAAAACATTGTCTCAAAGGCTACCAGATAGCATCGGTGCGGCTCTAAAAAGAGCACTAGGATTAAGAAGGAAAGTAGAAAACAATAAACAGTTGAGAGATCGATACGAAGAAAGTGTAAATGATATGATTGAGAAGGGGTATACGGAAAAGGTGGCGGATGGAAGCAGGGGCAAATGGTACATACCACATTCCCATGTACAGCGGCGGGACAAACCTGGAAAAATTAGGGTTGTGTATGACTGTGCCGCTAAAGTTCAGGGTGTAGCATTGAACAATTTGCTACTACAAGGACCTAATTTGGCTACACATCTGTTAGAAGTGTTGCTTAGATTCAGGGAGGAAAGTTTTGCCTTTACTGCGGATGTGAATGCCATGTTCCAACAGGTAAGGACCCAAGAGAGATGGCGTGATTATCTTCGTTTCTTCTGGTAGGACGGGGGTGTTTTGAATGGAGTCTTACGCGAATATAGAATTACCGTGCATCTTTTTGGCGCCACTTCTTCACCCAGCGTACCCAATTACGCACTTAGACGTGTAGCTGATGAAGCAGGAGGGCTGTCGAACAGTCGTTCAGCGAAAGCACTCAAGAACAATTTCTATGTTGACGATTGTCTTGTTGCCGACTGTGATAGGTTGGCGCTGGCTAAAACGGCTGCTGAGCTTCGGGATCTGTTTAGCTCAGAGGGATTTGATCTGAGGAAGCTTAGCAGCAATATTCACGAGATAGAGGGTCAGTTGGGTGAGGGAAATGAGATCTTGACTTGTCATAAAGTATTAGGTGTAACATGGGATAAATGTGAGGATAAGTTAGGTATAATGACCTTTAATTTAGATAGGAGAATTAAAATATGGCGAGAGTTGTTAGGATTAGTCGCAAAGGTGTATGACCCTCTGGGTATGGCGGCACCAGTGGTGCTCCCGGGACGCCTTATATTCCAGAGTATTATCAGTAGGGACGGAGTAGGTGGATGGGATAAAAAATTAGTTGACGATGACATTGGGAGAATTGATAAATGGAAGTCAATCTTGGGTATGATCGAAGGAATGTACGTTCTGCGCAGTATAACGGTTAAGGACAAAGTGAAAAACATTCAGTTGCACATCTTCGGTGACGCGTGTGAATCCGGTCACGCTGTAGTAGCATACTCTAGGTTAGAATTGGGGAACGGGATGATAAGTTATACATTTATCCTAGGAAAGGCAAGAGTAAATCCTACGAAATATGTCAGTGTGTCTAGGCTTGAGCTAGTAGCGTCAACGTTGGTAGCGCCGTAGCGCGTCTGAGTCACAAATTACACGAAGCTCTGAACACGGAATTTCATGGGATCTATTTGTGGACGGATAGCATGACGGTGTTGCGTTACTTACTACTTAATCAACGACAGAATCAGATTCCATTCCTTTGTGGCTAATAGAGTATCCGAGATTAGAAGAAGAAGAGATATTAGCGAGTGGCGTTACGTAGACTCTAAAGCCAATCCCGCCGACGATGGATCTCAAGGTGTGTACTCAGATAGGTGGAGGGATGGCCCACAGTTCTTGAGCAAGAGTGAGAGTGAGTGGCATATGGAGAATGTTACGGTTGCCGACGGAGATGATATAGAGAATGGTGATCTAGAGGTACGAAAATGCCATGTACTGAAAGCTAGAGAGAGCGAAGGCTGTTTTGGGAGAATTGCACAAAGATATTCTGATTGGGTTAGGCTAGTTAGAAAGAAATTTAAATGAAAAGTAATAAACTTTAGTTTCAGTTTAAATAATTCTTTTAATTTAGACTTAAAAAATTGTTGTATATAGTTGTACCAGTATGGGGGATATTAAAACAGAATTAAATTAATTATTTAATTTTAACCAATATTGTTGGTGCGAGTACATGAATGGACGATAGGGGCTACAACTCGATCACTGTGAAAACGGGAAATGTTGTCGCATAACCCCTCGCAGCACGAAAAATAGAGAATCCGCCCGGTCTCTGCACATGTACTGACCTACGCACTGATGTGGCTGTAAATTTAAAGGGAACGTTAGATTCAGTAAAACTAAATAGGTAATCGAAAACTTTTGAGATTTAAATAAATAAATTCAGTTATAAAAAATGTAAGTAAAGGTAAGTATCTAAGTAAAGGTAAGTATCTAAGTAAAGGTAAGTATCTAAGTAAAGGTAAGTATCTAAGTAAAGGTAAGTATCTAAGTAAAGGTAAGTATCTAAGTAAAGGTAAGTATCTAAGTAAAGGTAAGTATCTAAGTAAAGGTAAGTATCAAAGTAAAGGTAAGTATCAAAGTAAAGGTAAGTATCTAAGTAAAGGTAAGTATCTAAGTAAAGGTAAGTTACCCTAAAAGTTAATATTAAAGTGATAATAAATATTAAAGTTTTAAGTAAATATTCAAATAGTAAGGAAATGCTAATGGAAAAAGCTAAATTTTAATCTTGCGGAATAGTTTAATATCAAATAACAGTATATAGGTTAATAACGGTAATGGGGAGTTAACTCTTGAGTGAAATTTTAATGGTAATAATTTTTACTAAGGTAAAGTATTGTAATTTGCAGTTAAAAGGGCACGGGTATATCCAAGAGAGCAAATGAGAAAAATGGATAGGTAATTACATAAATCGCACCAGTCAAATTACCAATATACACCTTCAAACTTCTACAAATGCTCCAGACATCTGACAGGGGAGTTGGCCTAATAGTTCGAGGGTCCAGGGTTTCACACAAATTAGTGTCTCGTCATTTTGGCGTTGGTACTAGGTAACGCTATAAGGTTCATCATATCCAAGTCAAGACTATAGGGTAGACTTGATACACTTTAGTTTTGTAGGGAATTACAGTTCACTCATACTTGGTGACAATTTTGAAGAAGTGACAGTCATTGGAGTGTTCACTTTACACCTGTTGTCTTAGTGTGTGATGGAAGCTAATTGATGATAGACTTGAGACAGGGATTAGAACATACATGTGGAGAGCAAATTGAAGGCAGTGATGCGCATTTCAATAATTCAAACCTTTTCGAATAATGTAAATTATGCCAAACTGCTAATTTCGAATTTGCTCCCCAAGGAAATTAAATATTTTAGACAGTTAGAGCTTTAGCTTAGCTTACAAAATTTAGGGATCACATTGCCGGGTCTATGAACAACGAAAGTAGAAGTCTTTCGGTATGTGATCTTGAAAGAGCTGAGAAAACTTTATTGAAAGCCGTTCAGAGTGAGTGTTTTGGTGACGAATATGCATGTCTGAGAGGGGGAAAGCAAGTTAGGAAGGAAAGCAGCATTTTCAAGTTGGGAATCTTTATGAAAGATGAATTGATTAGAGTGGGTGGGAGATTAGGCCAGACGTCCTTGTCGTATGTTCAGAAACACCCTATACTGCTACCTACTAATCACGGTATTACCCGTTAATTATAAGAGATGCTCATGTGAACGTTGGGTATATGGGAATTTCAACAGTGTTAGGTTTTAAAAGGGACCAATTTTGGATAGTGAGGGGCTATTCAGCAATACGGAAACAAATCAGCAGCTGTGTAGTGTGTAAAGAGTCCAAGGAAAACCTATTGAACAGAGAATGGCTGAGCTTCCAGAATTCTGAGTAACCAATGGTGAACCTGCTTTCACCTATGTAGGTGTCGACTGTTTCAGACCTTACCATGTTACATTCGATCTAGGTAAGAAGAGAGCTAAAAGGTATTGCATGTTGTTCACATGCATGACAATGCGGGCAGTGTATCTAGAAGTCGCAGAAGAAGAATATAGTAGTGAATGTGTTAGTATTTATTCCTATCGCTATAATAGAAGTAAATGTGTTAGTATTTATTCCTATCGCTATAATAGAAGTAAATGTGTTAGCATTTATTCCTATCTCTCTCTACTGAAATAATGTAGTACACTAATTAAGGCAGTCAATTCTTCTTTTCAACTGAACTCTGTAGTTTATTAAGAGGCTTCATGCCTTATAATGAGTGATTATTCAGATAAACAGGTTACAAATGACCGTTAATGGAGGATTTACAGACTTTGGCCAAGTTATGAACATTAACAGGAGTGAGTTTATACCATTTCTTCCTCTTATGGTAAATTCCATTACGATGCATAACTCAGTTTCTAAATAAATAATCATATTTATACTTTGAATGATGCAGAACAATGGTATTGTTTCGATGAATGGTAAATAATAATAAACCGTGCTGAGTTTTAAAGGCCTATTGTTGCTTTAAAAACTGAGTGTTTGAATTGCATTGCATCGTTGTATTTAATAACCATCATTATTGTTATTTGGAATTAAGGATGATGCACTTTTTTCACTGCAAGGTTCAGTAGCGATAATTGCTTTAATGACTGATTGTGTTATTAAGGATTTATTGAGTATAAAAAATGAAATTCGTGAATTATGTTTAGAATTTATAAATTCCTTGCATGTAAATAAAATTTTATTGTTATAGTTCATAATATATACCTATAATATGAACACTTTTTAACAACATTATAATTGATAAAAAAGGCAATTCCCATCTTTAAGAATTTGAGGTGACATTAGTTCGTCGTTCGGCATACTTCATGATTGTTAAATGACCCGACACGGGGGTTCGAGGGGTTGCAATTCCCCTTTATTACATGTATTTGATTTTAAATCAGAAATAAACTGCTCATGTAAAGATTTTTTTTTTTTGCTTATTACTAATTCGACTTTCAATTTATTGCCTATAATTTGAGTGTTAATTATCGTTACTTTTGTTTAGTTCAAATTAAATTAAAGAAGTATAATGTTCTTTGGACGTGTTTATAACCAAATAGTGTTTCAAAAATTGACTGGCAGTTTTCCACCAAACAATTTTTCGGGTATCTACTGTATTATCAGGGAAAAAATAAACGAGGTCACTTTAAATTTTAGATGCAAAAACCGTGGAGTTTTCAGTCAAAATTTTGAGATCTGACAACGTTGCATAGGATAAGCTCCACCTTCTCGTAGTATTGAGAAAAGATGCCAATTAATTTATATTAAGATACCAATTAGTGAATTATCTTTGAATATAGATGGTTGGTGGCATTAAATCTTACTGTTTTACAATTAGCTTAACATTTCTATTAAAATTAATTATAATTATTGATTTGCGTTTTCCAGTAATAATTAGAGTATTTTCACTATTTTGTTTTGGTCACTTAATATCAAAAAGTATAAGAATGTTAAATCCAAATAAATAATTACTAATAATTATTTACCTGAACTCATGGAAGTACTAGTAAGCCTGAACTATAGCAATAGGAAAGTTTGGGACAATTTGGTTGGTAATATTGAAACATCTATATATGGGTGTTCGAATGAAATCACACTAATATATCATAATTATTCTCGAAACTTGAAATCATTCTCTTTTATAATTTATGATAGGACATGGCATGACATTTCCATATTAATAACCCTCCCCCCCCCCTCCCCCCATAGATAGTACTCTATCAGTACCATTCATCAACATGTTGCTGGACTCTGGTGAATTATTTAGTATACTGTATAATGTACTGAATATAAGAAATTTTAGACATATGAATAACCTAATCGACGATAATGGTAACAATGAACAATGTTAGGCATCAATATAAGTTAACCCAATGATGGGGTGAGAATTAAGGGGTACGCGGGGTTTCACAAACACCCCCCCCCCCTCGCCCCCATCTCTCACCCATCACCATAGTTTTTTTGCTATACAGACCTAATATAGTTCTGTTTCATATATTACTTAAAAGTTTATATTCATTATTTTATGTATGCTAGATTTAATTATCCCCATTTCAATCACTCCGTGATGGTGGAAGAAAAAATTGGTCTGTGATGATTATTCATTGTATGATATTTGAATAATATTTGAAATAAAATAGTGATACCACATACCTCTTTGATAATAATAATAATAGTAAGAGGCCGTGAGGGCATATTTCTCTTTGCATGTTAACCATTTCGGTCATACATGCTAATACCACTTAGATCTCGATTACTTTCTGCAATAGGGTAAGTTGCGGATTATTGGACGGTTTTACATCTTTGATATTACCAGAAAATGTATATAATTAAAGTTAAATAATTTTAGTTATATACTTATTTGTATTTTGATCGAAGAATTGGAACCATCCGATAATTTGTAACTTGCAGCTAATATATAACATATTTTATATAACTATTCCTAACTCTGTAATCAAATTAGTTTTTTCAACTGTAATTAAGTTAAGATCAAATGATATAGGCAGCAGAGTTTACCATTAAAAAATAAATGGTGCCTCTCTCACGGACGTATCTTATAAGGATCACCTAAATCTAGATGCTACCTATTTCAATTTATATTAATTTCAGTAACTAAAAACTTATCATAATTATGAGGTTTGACCTCTGCTTGGAATAAAAGGCCATATTGCTGACGTCAAATGGAAAGGAACTCGAAGAAGCAGTCAGAAAAGAAAATGGTTCAATGTGAATAATGTCACTCACAAATGCTCAGAGATGCAGAACGTGAATATGCAGTCATTTACCAAGAGATTTGTAGGAAAAAGACACAAGCACCAGTATCTTCATTCACAGACGGAAGATGAAAATGAAAAGGTTATAGAAAATTAATCCTACATACCAGAAATATCTTAAACCTCTTAGTTGGAGAGCACAACTCTAGCGTTATTCTCTAAAACTGCAACTACTGTTAAAAAAATGATAAGCATGGTAAATATAAAAAAAGATAATCCATATTACAATAGTTCAGAGTCCAAAGACGCCACCTCTTTCCCAAACATTCACCACAGACAATTCAGGATTGAGCCCCTGAGCGAAATTATTCATTTATCACCTTCAAAAGTTTAATTATTGATGAAGGGTAAAAAATTATTTTCTAATGAATAAGATTTAAACTTAGAAACTCAAATTGATTGACTGATTCAAAAGTATTGTAAATCTAAACTAATACAAACAATATAAAACTAAATAAATATTTACTTTTTGGCCGAACTTTTTTTTTGTTTTGGTATTAATTGAGGGGTATGGTCATGAGCCACCCCCAACCCCCAGACTGAAGCCCCCTCCCCTCCCGGTCATGAGCCTCTCCGGACTTAAGCCTCCGGTCATGCGCCCCCCTGGGTCATAAGCACCCCCCCCCATCGGGTATCGAGCCCCCTCTCCCCCCCACCCTGTGTTTTAATACTTATTTACCTAGTTGAACAAATGAAGAGCTACTTAGATAGAACTAACTAAGAGTATCCCTATCTAGGTAGCTACTCACAGTTATCTATATTTAGATAGCTACTCTCAGCTATACATATCTAAGTAGCTATTCATTTGCTCAACTAGGTAAATATGGAGGCTTGTGACCGGGGGGGGGGGCTTATGACCAGGGGGGAGGGGGTTTAAGTCCAGGGTGATTATGACCTACACCCGTTCCTTAAGCGGTGAAAAAATTCATCACCGCTCGTTACCGTTCACAGAAGTTGGTCCTCGTTAAAGCACAGTCATATATGCACGGCCACCGCTTATGTTCCCTTACAGCTCCGACGGTTTTGAGCTTTTCAAAAATGTTGCAAGGGTTGAGGAGCGGTAGTTTTCCTCTTTGCAAAGTTCGCTACCTCTAAAACACCCCCCAGCCAAAGTTTGGCACCGCTAGAAGCAAGTTCGTGAACGCTTCATTCCGCTAGGCCAATGCAGAAATCCTGAACGGTGCTTCCCCAGCTTTGCCCGGGCGGGGATTAAACGTTGACAAACTTTGGCAGAGGGTTGTTATTTTTTTATGAGTTTGTGTGTCGAAATTATGTATCAAAATATAAAATACAGGTGATGCCATAGCGATGCACCGCTGAAGCCGTCGTTGACATAGAGTTGGCTTAACGGTAGGAAGAGGCAGCGAGCGTTGGTTTGGCAGTATGGAGCTATGCGACCTCCTTACCAACATCAAACCAAAGTTTATCACTGCAATGAATCTTTGCTTCATTTTCTGAGACCGTTTCAGAAAACTCATGTTCGTGATTCAAACGTTTTCAACTGCCTTATCAAAGTTCATGCAACATTTAATCACCGCCCGGGCAATGCTGGCGAAGTATCGGTGGTCAAGCATTTGAGATTTACGTATTTGCGTCTATAATGGTGCCAAACTTTGACTGGGTTTTGTTGCTGTGGGGAACTTTGCGGAGTGGAAAGCTACTGCTTCTCAACGCTCGTAATATTTTTTGTAGTTCAAAATTTTCGGATCGGTAAGTGATAAGCGGTGGTCAAGCGTATATGGCGTTTCCTGAACGGGGGCCAACTTCTGGTCAGCGTTAACAATTTTTTGCCCCTGCTACAGGAACACTCTAGTAAAGTTCCTCCGGTGTGTCAGGCCTTCAAATGATGAGCCTCAACTATCGATTGATATAAAAAATCTACCAGAATTTCTGATTAATTTTATCCACTCAGCTCCGTAATCAAAAGCAGTATACCGCTTTACCAACTTTAAACCCGCCGAGCCAACGCCTACACTCGTAGAACACCGCTCTATCAACGCTCGTGTTACCATGATTGATTTTCCAATCATGATAACGAGCGTTGCCGGAATTTCGTTTATTCTCCCTTCGTTCAAAGAACGATCCAACACAGTTCTCTGTGTGATCTAGGCTTTAGATATCCTTCTATATTCATCGAAACAAGCCTTACTTTAAATAAATGAAAAAATTAGCAATTCCTCATGCTATACCACATATACTGGATTATTTTGCTCCAGTGCTTCAGATATTTTCTATTTGATTAAGATCAGCGATTAGTGTTGTTAATCAGTCCCTATCGAAAGTCTCATGAAGATTTCGACAGCTGCTGCATGCTCTCCAATGAGGAGAGCAATATTATGCACCCAAGTAATAAAATAAAAGATTAACAAAAAAATAGTGAGAAAAGAAAGAAACAACATGGCTCATCAATAATTAGTTTGGGTGACTAAATATCAACATATGACTAGGATCGTGACAATATGCGTTTAAAATCATAGATCCAGAGAATAGTATGGACGGAATGAATGAAAGACTATTTAATCATTCTAAATCAGTGGTATACAGTACCCGATACCATTTCATTTCGTTTCCTCTATGATATTCTTAAGATCTATTATTTTATCTGCTTATTGTCACAACCCTACACATGACCACTGAGTATATATAGGTATGTAGGCAGCATGTCTTACAAGGAAAAGTGATGCCAAAAAGTGGCGCCATGGGCGTGTCTTCCCCCAATGCACCCCTACCACTTGGTTCAATGGGGTTGTATGCCTCGCCTCCAATGCTCAGTGCTAATCGAGTAACAGTCGAGGGTGGTTATGCTGTTCTGTACTGTTTGTAGCTATCGCAATTTTGATAACAAATTATTTACCAATTGCATTGTTTACTAACTGTCGCAATTGGTGAGATTTATGAAAACATTATTTTTTATAGTTGGGTTCTCATTCAATTTTATTATATTTATATTAAAAGTTAAATTAAAAAGATTAAACTATCATAATTGTTTTAATCACAACTCATTTTTAACACTACTTTCTGGTTTAGAGGATAATGCTAATGTAGGCTTGCATGGTTCATTTACTATCTCTTCTCATTTTCCTCTTAGAGTTTTTGCTAGGTAGGAATTTAGGTTTCATTAACTTAACATCAACTCTTCATTTTACTCTTCCATCTTTCGCAAACACATTCTTTTTAATTAAGTAACTGATTTTCTTCATACCTGAGCTTGGCCAACGAATCGTGGTAGATAAATTTGTTCACGGAGCAACTTTCCTTTCTGACTGACTCTTCGAGTCCCTTGTATCTAACTTTCTTTTGATGTTAGCGATATAGTTTTTGGTTCCGAAACAGACTTCAATTCTTTGAGTCCTAAGATTTGAGAATAAAAAAGTACCAAGTTGCATAGGGTGGTTTTATTATTAAACTCAATAGTACTGAATGTAAATGAAAATGATATGATGCATTATAAGGTGGGAGATATTTAATCACACCATGCAACTTATGTTCATGAATGATATTTTTATGGTGGTTTACGTATTATCCCACCATGTAACATATGTAACGCTTGTTTGCAGCAACAACGTCATAAGTACAAAAACATGTATTTTAGAGTTACCCATATAGATATATTAATCATAAAATGCTGATTATTTTAGCAAAAAATCATCATTGAAACTTTAAAATATACCGCTAGAGAGGCTAAATGTCCTAACGATATACTATTAAATGTACGTAAATTACAAGTATAATACTAATATGCCTCTTCTGAAAAACAGCTTTTATGAAGTTATGACACTGTTCTCGCAAACAAGCGATATATTGATTGCATATGTACATAAAATACTTTTATTTTTCATTTACTTCTGTTGTATGGTAATTAATACATATATTTTCTCCATGCTTATCAGATGTCAACAAGAGTTATAAGTATATTTAAATTTTATATTCAATCTAATAGAATGATCAAGTCGTGACGTCACTCTAAGTTTCTGGATATACATACGTGTATGGGCCTTGCTTCTTTTTTCTTAGAATGTAATTTAATTTCGAACTTTCGTACAATAAATTAGTCGAAAATAGTCAGTAGCATTGACTTTCTTTTTGAGAAGTATATGCTTTGACCAATGGATAAATTCTTATATTTTTATGGTTTAATAATACTTTTTGTTGTGAATTTATTATGATTTGAGCATACATTCTCTCTGTTCATCTCGTTATTACTGTAAAAAAATTATAGTTTTAGTGAGATGTCAAAGCAAAGTTAATAATCAAATCGTACACTTTTTTATCATAGAAATTATCTGTATTCGAAGTAACTGTTGAATCTTTAAAAAATAGGGTTTACACGCACATCATCTCCTTTCCGTGCATTCTGTTAAACTGATGTGAGTGGGAGGGGCGCCCTTGGTTTAGACCACAGTAGAAAAAAATATACATAGTAATGACAATAGCGTGATAAGTAGTGACAATTTTCCTTTTATAGTGTTGCTGTGATGACGTCACGTACACTAAACGTCTCGATTGTCACCACATATTCTATATACTGGGGTTAAGACACGCCCATGGCGCCACTTTTTGGCATCACTTTTGCCTGCGCTATGCTACCTCCATCTTTATATACACTCAGTGCACATGACCAACGAGATGACGTGCACTCGTAATAAGAGCGCATACCTCCGTCACCATATATAACCTTGACCACCCAATAATTTGACTTGAGTTAGAAATGAACTTAATCTTTTCTAGTTCACTCCCAAAATCTGATCAAATGGTTCCTGGTTATTGACCAATAAATGGTCAATACCAAATTTCAGGGAATTGGTTGAATACTATTTGAGTTATAATTGACCTTGACCTTTGACCCGATCTCTCCCAAAATCTAATCAAACTTAATTCACGGCACAGAAGGGACCGAGGATATAGGGAGGACTACAATTCGAGCAAATTCAACAGAAATCTAGATCATGGAAAAAATTGTTTATCAATTCAAATTATTGAATGACAAAAGAAGGTAAAAAGAAGACAAAATGAAGGGAGTGGCAATTTATACTTTAAGTTTTCAGAAAAAAATATCTATAACTTTTCAAAATAGTTTTATTTAATTTCTTTTACTATGTAAAATTGAAGACTCCATTAAAGCTATCTTGAAAAGAGAGGTGGAAGTCTGCGATACGTTCTCTAGGTTCTAAACTCTAGCAATCAAATTAAAGTATTTATCAATAGCATCTTCTCCTTTCTACCCCGTTAAAATATTAATATTGCCAACACTACTTCCCGTAATGGAAGATGGTGCTATAGGGATATACTGTTCAATGCAAGGATTTAGATATAGCTTACAAGTTTAACTATTACACAGTTCATGCAAATGAATGTGTTATTAAGCAATGAATAATATGTAAGCTAATTTTAGGAGTTTGTAGAATTCTATTTGGCGATGCATCGCTAGCCTAGGTGTGGCTTTACCTATACCCATAGTATATATTCAACTATTTATCTTTTTTTTTCTTTATAAAAATTATTAAAATATTTGAACAAAAGCCAATTTAACCAAATCAGCCTTTACATTAATCGGGGATATTATAGACATTGCATTATGAACTAACTATATACATTAAAAATTGAACTAAGTTAAATACGCAACATCTGATGTGACACAGCAGCCGATAGCTAATTACAAAAAGATGCTCTATAATAGATATGAATTTTGAACTTCTATAGTCGAAAATTAAAAATCTTCTCTTACTAGCTATCAGCTACTGTGTCATACTAGCTATTGTGTATTTATCTTAGTTCTTGCCCTTCAAAAAAATTCAAATTATTCTTCATACTCACTTATTAAGATAGGACTGTTGCAAATAATAATTCAATGATGGTAGTTTCGATCTTACTAACTGATAGTATTTTAGAGAAAAAAAATGGATTGATACTAAATCAAATGATGCCAAACAGTTTTTCGTGAAGTGCTACGCAATGTAGTTATTATTTCATTAGAATTTGATATACGATTAAATCTGTGTGTAAACCACTATTACAAAATAACTGTTCCTGTAGTTACTCCCATATGAAAAAATTAAGAGAAATACACGACAAGTATTATAGTTTAGCGCAATAGTGTTTTTTATAAATGTAGTTATTTCGTCGAAGGCCTGATGGTTTAAATAATCGTTAATCGAAATGTAAATTTTTTATTAATACGATATAATTCAATTCGCACTATATTTCAATATTCGAAGATAATTCACTAATTGGTCTCCAGTAGTCATAAACGTATAACTGCATGGCATCTTTACTCAATACTACGAGATGGTGGAGCTTATCCTATGCAACGTTGTCAAATCTCAAAATTTTGACTAAATACTAAATTTTTTCCCTGATAATACATAGATATCACACCTTCGTTTGCAAAACAGTTTGACAAATATCATGACAGGGTACGTTGTATAATAATACAACGTTATAGTATATGACAAGTCATGTTACTTATGTATAATAAATGCAATGTATGTTATTACCATGAGTGATAGTTATAACTTAAATTAAAACTTAAATTTCAGAATTATTTAACTAATAAAATATTCTACGGGGGCAGTTATCCATTTTCCACAATAAACTTCATTTTGACGAATCAGTTTTATTAAATGTTCTATATAATGTTATTTAGTATTGTGGGGCAGAATTTTCATTTGTGGAAAACTTCGTGGTAGAATTCTCTCTTGGAGCCGTGGAAAAATATTTCAAATATTCAATAATATAGATTCGAGAAAATTTTTCCAAATAACTTTCTAAATAGGGAAATTCCTTTTTATACAAACAGTAAACGGTACTATTCTCATCGCTATAATAGAAGTAAATGTGTTAGTATTTATTCCTATCGCTATAATAGAAGTATATGTGTTAGTATTTATTCTTATCGCTATAGTAGAAGTAAATGTGTTAGTATTTATTCCTATCGCTATTATAGAAGTAAATGTGTTAGTATTTATTATTATTAGAGACAAAGACATTAATATTATTAGAGACAAAGACACTAATATTATTAGAGACAGAGACATGAATATTATTGGAGACAAAGACACAATTATTATTAGAGACAAAGACATGGATATTATTAGAGACAAAGACATGGATATTACTAGAGACAAAGACAGGAATATTATTGGAGACAAAGACACTAATATTATTAGAGACAAAGTTAGGAATATTATTGGAGACAAAGACACTAATATTATTAGAGACAAAGTTAGGAATATTATTGGAGACAAAGACATTATTGTTATTAGAGGCAAAGACACTAATATTATTAGAGACAAAGACATGAATATTATTAGGGACAAAGACATTAATATAATTGGAGACAGAGACATTAATATTATTGGAGGCAAAGACACTAATCTTATAAGAGACAGAGACATGAATATTATTAGAGACAAAGAGTTGAATATTATAGACAAAAACACGTAAGGAAAAATACTATAATAATAATTACTTAACTTTTATTAACCAATAATAAACAAAAACTCCGTTTAGATTGTCCTTGACAAAAATGGTCGTATAGAACAGTACTTATTTACTGAGATGAAGACAGCTGCTGTGTAATAATTGAATAATTTATTATCATTAAATAAATACTGATATAACTAAATTATTAGTTACTCTCAAAAGTGTAAGGAAATCTATCAGAGTTTTAATTAAATAGGTTTAAGGAATAATTGAAACATTTACGAGGTATTGTTGACCTCGCTTTATTAGGGACTCTGATGGAAGACAAGAAGTAATTATAAATAAAGGTGTTATCGGTTTTACCAAAAATTACGAGATTCAAATTTCAAACGACGCACCACTACTTAAATTACTAAAGAGCCCGTAAGCTATTTAGTAGTTAGGGTTTATCCTCGTCTAACGAAGTTTAGGAGAGCAGGTTGGTTTTATTCCAAAGATAATAAATATGGTTTAGTTCAAATGTACCACCAGCTAACTAATCACATAACTTATTATTTTTACTTTAACAAACCTTGATTTTTTAGTGGTAAACACGATATAATATCAAGAGTCTTTTAAATAAATTTAGGAAGACGAAGAGGAAATTTGAAAGGTAGGTTTAGCTTAGAACAGAGTTCTAGCTATAGTTAGGTAATATTGTCCCTTAGTACTTTGAGTTTTTAGAGTGATCAGACCGAATGGCCGAGTTCGATTTGAAGGTTTGCTCCTTAGAGCAAAGGCTTAAAATTTTAGGAGTGTACCGTTAGAAACGTGTACACTATAAAGATATAGTTTTAGATAAGCACAGTTTAGATGCTAATCTTATGAGATCTCGATATGTGCTGAATAATTATTTGATCTACTACTAAGAAGTAGGCCTTATACAAAAAATATAGTGATCTGAATACCATCTGGTGGTAATTATTAGGGGTAATACTTATCATATATCTAATTAAGAATTAATATTATTTTATATGAAAAAATTCTTAGTAATAAGCAAATCTTCTAAAATTAATATTCACACAATATATACAATTTACATCCTAAATATGAATTTTAACAAAAGTCGAAATTATGATTTTCATTATTAATGATAGTGTGACCCGTAGCCATGATACTGACTGCCACAAATTCTGTAGAAAAATTTAAATAGCTGAAAAATGCTTATGATTTTTCCTTTTCGTGTTTTTTAATTAAAGTGTGACGGACTGAAAGACATATACGACTCTTATTATAGTATAGATCTATTTTACTATACTATGATATAGTATAGTAAAATATATAGAATATATTAGTAATAGCTTAGTATAAAATATATATATATACAATAGTGGTGGCTGGTGATGAACTTTATGTATGTGAATGCGATGGAATGTTATGTGTAATCAGACACATAAAATTAACAGAGTTTACCATTAGGAAAATCTTAGAATATCCATAATATTCATGTTACATATTCGACTAGACATTCTGGTGTACGAACCGATGGGAAAAAGGGTGGAAATGTGGTATAATAAGTATGGAGAGCTCTATTCTATACAAGAAATTGTATTTCAAATATTTTAGATATTTAAGACCACTGATTAAATTATATTGTTAAAGTGAAAATGTTGGTGTATCCCTTTGCCTGGTTAAACACATTACCTCATATTAATTACTACTATAGAATATTTTGTCAAAGAACAGATTTTTGGCAAACTAGAACATTAGATTCACAAAGTCGAAATTCGATATAAAAATTTAACTAATATTTTTTTTAATATTATCCATTAATTGGGTGGATATAAGCAATTGTTAGCATGCAGACAATTCAATGAAGGTAAAGCTATTAGAATGATTGACGTTACCTATTAGAAGACACCTGCAGTTGGTTTGGAGAAATAATTGGGTATTCACCAACTGTTTATGATTTATGCATTGATTTATATTCACTTGACTGCAATTATATAGATAATTGACTTGTTTAGTCATTGCTTAAGTCCAATTAATTTCATGCAGAATTTAATCCACCTACAAGTAATTTCATATGAGGTGAACAATAAATAATAATAGCTTTATCAATAAATTGACAGGTATTTACAATTAAAATAATTATTTGATAAATTAATGTCCAATTTTCCAGACAGACGAAGGTCAAACGTCTGTAGCAGCTAATAAAATATGATGTCAATGGCAGGGAATATTCAGTGAGTGTTCATCAGTCAGGTAAGTGTGGGGTTTAATTCTATCCCAGTTTTGATCGGTGAGGTACCTTGTTGGAAAAAGTTTAAATTTTTTAGTTTTTTTGTGGTATTCAACCCGTTTACAGAGGTTTGACAAAATAAGTGGAACACTCGTTAAATTTTGAAATAACTTTATTTAATATGGATTGAACTGAACCCCTTCTAGCCTTCAACAAAGCTTCAATACGACTCGAACTGGAATCATAAAAGCTTTCGGACTTCATCCATCGGAATTTCCAGCCACTTTTCAATCCACTTTTACAGAAAAATCTGCTGCGGCTTCTACAGACTTGATGATAGGATTCCTGACTTGCCGCTTGAGTATACACCACAAATACTCGATAATTTGAGATCTGGATATTGAGGAGATCATTCAATGTGATCCCGCAGTTTCATGTTCATTATGCCTATATCTAAATATATGGGTAGTGTGGATCGGATCATTATCGTCTTGGAAGATCCAGTGAACATCAGGAAACAGATTTTTGCCACATTGGATGATCCTAGCCGCCCAAAATGTTCAGATAATCTCTGCTTATGGTCCCATCATGCAAGTCAACAATTACACCATAAGAGCTCCACGATTTGGATGCCCAAACCATCACTGAGCCTCCATCGTACTTCACCGTGAATGAAAACAGTCTGGGTTGGACTCCTCTTTGGGCTGCCTCCAGACTTAAACTCGCCCCTAATTAGGAAAAGAGTAAAACTAGGTTTATCACAGAATACACTCTTTTCCAGATATCTAGAGACCAGGTTATGTGGTCTCGGCACCACATTATCCGCTTCTCAACGTTCCGAGAAGAAAGTACAGGGTTCCTGTGGCGACACTTCCATGGTATCAAGCTTTATGGAGCTCATGACGTAAAATGTGTATATTTTCAAAATTTTCACCGTAGTTCGATGAAAAGAAGTTTAAAGGCCAATCAGAGCTGTTTTGTCTGTTAGAGTTCATTTCCTGTTTTTCAAATTGTGTCATCGTCCTCTTTGTACTAGCTCTTGAAAAACCAAAATGCTCAGCGGTTTTGGTGATCGAAAAACAACAATAATATTATTATTCCATTTTCAAAATAAGTTAGGTTACGCATTCTTCCAAAATATCAAAAGAATCTGGAATACAGTGGAAATTATTCAATTGTGTTGCAAGAACAATCTATTCAAAGTGGATCAATATTTTGGATAAAACCGGATTTTTAAAATAAAGTACTAAAAAGTGTAGTGTTCCAATTATTTAAAATTCAACACTGTTTATAAATTACCATTTATTTTTTTCAAAATTTCAACTGTTACCTATTTGCAAAACTTAATTCTTAGCAACAAGTTATTTCTATACTTTTCGTAAACGTTATGCTGTATATTAAAGGTTCCCACCACTCATAATTGAAATTTCTCTAGAAATGCTTTAAATTTGTAGAACTATTGTAAGGTTATATTAATATACAGGGTGGCGAAAAAAATGGAAAACAATTTTCAAACTAGTTTAATTTACAAACTATTGAAGCTAGAAATTTTTTAAAAACAAAATTCTATTCCTTTATTATTATTATTTTTTGCATATATCTTGAAAATCTGTTAAAGTTAAGAAAAAAATTAAGCATTTTGCAGCCAATTTAAAAAAAGGTAATTAAAAAGGGCTTGCGCGAGGACGAAATATACAAAAAAATCACAATAGTATATTCATTTTATATGGATGTAAAAACATTTAAATATAATATTTTCAGTAACAAATGAAAGACAATTAAAACCTCAATTGTCATTTGAGAATTCATGTTTGATATAAAATTGATATATTTAATAAAATCAGTTCGCCGTTAATTTTTATCTCCTATTCTAAACCCTCAAAATGCAGCTTACAAAAGAACAGATTCAACCTCATTTTGAAAATAGTTTTTAGGAATGATCAACCAACTATAAAATCATATTGACATATGTTAATAAGTTCAAATCAGTAGAATTCACTTTATTTCGAACAAAAAGCGATTAGGTCGCAGGAGAGCAGAATGAACACATGAAAACATTAATCTTATTCTTGAACAGTTTATTGAAAATAATTCAAACATATCAATCAAAAGGAATGAATTAGATATCACTAAAGACACATTTCACTGAATTGTTGATACGATGTAAAGTATCATCTTTTTAAGAAGTATGCAAGGCTTGAACTCTTAGAACTGATTTACTGCAGTCTAAATTGTTCAAGATGGTTTCCGCAAAGAAATGCTCGTTTTGGAGAAAACATGGTGATTAGTAATGAAGAAGTATTTCCATGAATGAAAGATTATATAAACAAAAGGATAATTGAATGAAAAATAGCATTTTTAAATTTTACTACTATCATTTGGAAATAAATTATACCTATTTTGAAGTCTTTTTGTGATTTTTTTCCTCGCGCAAGTCCTTTTTATTTATATTTTTCCAATTCGCTACACGATGTTTAATTTTAATTATATGTTTAACAATTTTCATGAAAGATGCAGAAAAACTATACGAATTAAACTATGCTTTTAGAAAAATTTTAACTTTAATAGTTTGTAAAATAAACTAATTTTAAATTGGGTTTCCTTTTTTTGGCGCCACCAGTATAACATATCACAGTTAACAGGAACGAAATTGATCAAGAATTCAATTCGTGATTAATTATTTAAAAAAAAGTTACACTGCACCGTCACTGTCCGACATTTCTATTAGATGTGTGTAGCAGTGCTACACCGTAACCCACTAAGATTATAATTTTTACTAGTGTTTTTGCCCGTTAAAGTAACGGGTCATCATCAATACCAATTTATTACCCGTTATTAGGTTACTTTTACTGAATTCAAATATAATTAATTTTCTGCATAGTCTAATTTATTTTATATATAAAAAACATTTTAAAATGAAATAAAAACAGGGGAATATAAAATAATATCAAGTCTTTATATTCCCGTGCGTATCATAGTTACATTCTTCATGTTTAATACCCGTCGAGTAAAAGCGGACACCAAATAAATAAACACACTAAGGAGATTATTAGTATAGATTATATAATATATAAGTCTTGCAAATTCCCTAAATATAAATCTTGAAAAATTATCTTCATGGACTTTTGCTAATAGGCTATCCTTAAATACAGCAAAAACTAATTGACACCTATTTTCAAATGTCCTTGCATTGAATCTTGTTCAATCTAACATCTCTATTAATGAAGCAAGGATTGACTTTTATTGCAGAGCGAGATTTCTGGGAGTGTATATGGATAGTGGGCTGGAGTTCAATATTCATTTGAGTACTCTTTCGAGTACATTATCTAAAGTTGCTGGTATATTTTATAATATTATATAGGTTAAGTCAGTTACTGCCACAAAAGTCCTTAATCTCAGAATATTACAGTTTATTCTACCATATATATTATACTGTAACTTAGCGTCGGGTACCATATATGATACTAAATTACTCATCTCAATACTATAGAGATGTTACAGAAGAAAGTAATTAGAATTATAACGGGAAGTGAGTTTTTAGCGCACACCAATCCTCTTTTTTGTTCTTACTAATATACTGAAGGTTCGTGATGCTCATAATTAAATATCTACTGGGCATCTACATTTATAGAAACTTATTCTCATATAGGCTCCCTGATCATCATAATAGAACTAGCCTATCATCAATGATCCAAATTATTGTTCATTATCCCCGACTCACACTGTCAAAACATAGTTTAGTGGTTCGAAATTTTGGAATGCATTGCCACCTCAAATAAAGAACTCTCCATCAATTGCAATATTTAAACGATCATTGAATAGTTATCTGATTGACTAATATGTTGAAGCATCAGAGCCTCGAAAATATGTATTTAGATATGTTTATGCCACTACTGGAATGTAGTTTTTTGTATATGCGAACAGATTAATTATAAAACTGTACCAAAGTCCGCATCAACATATTAACACTCATCCTTGTGTTCCGTCTATCCTTTATCCATTTAACATTTATTTATCCTAGCATTATTTTGTCATATTCCTTTACCCTTTATCCATTTAACATCTATTTATAATAGCCTTATTTGGTCATATTCATTTACACTTTATCCATTTATTTATAATAACTTTTTTTGATATATTAATTTACCCTTTATCCATTTAACATTTTAAATCCTAGCTTTATTTTTCATATTACCAATTATTGTATCCCAACTTGCCCAAAAAGGTGAAGGAATTTATAAAATGACTTGAAATAGTACACTTGTAAATACTGATTTTTAATTCTTTTAATGTGCATTATGTTTTTACTTCTCAATAAATTTGTTTCTGATTCAATAGAAAAACAAGAAAGCTGAACTTACTTTAACTCGTAATGGTAACAATAGGTATATATGTAGACACAATTTTAGGCACCGTAGGTTTTTTAGAGTAATGGTATTTAGATAACGATATAGGTAGCCATTTATAATATGTCTAAATGCTCTAATATGGGTTTGGATTTTTCAGAGATATTCAAATCTTTTTCTTCGCTAGAACAACATCAGAGGGTTGAAGCAAAATCACAAGAATAATATAAATTAAATATTACAATAAAAATAAAAATAAATATTCAAATTTGAAATCCTTTGCAGTTCTATAATGAGTAACCTTAGCTCTAATGATTAGAAAAATAAAGCAATAAGAGTATAGTGAACCTTTTAAATTCTATAAGTTCATAATATTTCATATACAGGGAGACCTCGCTCGATGGTCAAAAATTGATTTTTTTCACAATTTTTTTTTATATTCTAATATTAAAGAATATAGTGTTGAGAAGATGTACGCAAAATTTCAGGATGATATGATGCTTCGTAGGTGAGCTAAACAAACGTGCATGTGCGCTACTGTACTCAATGGTCTAAAATTGTTTTTTTTTTACTATTTTTTTTATGTTCTAATATGAAACAATTTAATGTAAAGAAGATGTATTAGTTCTCATAAAACTAACTTTGACTTTGTATTAGTACTTATAAAACTAACTAAGGTGAAACGTATACCTAGGCTAAAACTAAACAAATTGCCCTGTCGTGAAAAGTAGCATTTTCAAACTTCAAAAGCCTATTTCTTTGGTTATAGGTAACCTAGATGAAATCTGTAAAGTGTTTAATGATCAGTTATATATAAGGTACATTTTTTATTTGTTTTTGTTTTCAATTAATTGCATATAGATATTTTTTTTAAATAAAATAAATGATTTTTTTTTTCAAAATATTAAAAAACTGAATGCAAAAAATAAGAAAAACCCAAATAGCAATTAGGTGAAAATGTCGCAGGAATTCATTTACGAAATTGGTTTATTTCTATCTCGTTTAGTTTGTGAGAAATTGCAATTTTTACGAAGTACCCCCACGGGGGGTTAGAAGGGGGGGGGGAGGGGGAAGGAGGGGTCGTACAAAAAAAATCTAAATAAGAATTTCTGCATTCCTCATGATACAAACGTATGTGAAGTTTCAAATTTCTATACTTATTAATAAAAAAACACATTGAGTCCCCTGAAGCACAACTCACTTTAGTGAAAGTGGTACTTATTTCAATTCACGATTCGAAAGAAGAACCGTTCGTAAACATAGAAAACGGAGACAGTTTTTTTATGATTATTTCACGGTAACTAAAAAAACATCAAATTTATAAACCATATGATGTTATTAGAAACAATTGGTTTAGAAATTCAACATGTCCTATTATAGTGTTAGTTTCGTGTTATTGCACGGTTCCATATTTTCGAACACGTGAAAATCTTTATATAATAATCATTATTAACTTTTATTTCAATTGGTATCCATGATACCAATTAGAATAGATGTTAAATAATAATTATATTTTCTTTTTTGATGTGTCCGAAATTGTAGAACCAATCAATAACTTGGAACTTAGTACCCTATTACCAAAAATATTTCATAGAGCATAAAATTGTTGTTTGTTAAATGTAGCACAATATTATATAAATCTAAATATCTATAAATTACCTACCTATACTGAGAGAGGTAAGCTATGGATGGATTTTAAAACATTTAATAAATGCATGACTTTAAACTTTTTCATCACAGTCACAAACAATGAAGGACTGTATATTATTATTAATATTCTTATATACGTAGTACTCTAAGTTACAGTTTTAACTAAACTGAGTCGTGATTTTGTAACTAAATCTGGGGATGCATGTAATCAGATTTTCTCACTTATTTCCAGATTCAAAATGAAGATCGTCTTAACTTCGATGTTGCTTTTGCAGTGCCTGGTAAGTTTTTAGTACAGTTGCACTAAGTGTGATAACTAAATTATTGAAATTTACTTTTATTTAACATAATGGGGGTATATACAATTCTCATGTCTTTATTCGGGTAGTGAAAACGCAGCGTTGTAACAGCTAGCATAGTATGGGCATAATATTAGTATTTAAATGATATTTAATATTGCGCAACATAATACATCATATTAATTTCTTTTCAGCTGAATGAAGCAGAAGCAAATCTAGACGGACAAACAAATGAAAGGGTAAGTTTTCTATTATTATGATAGTTGGGTAGTTTTGATTTTACTTGTCTATATGGTAAAATAAATTCTTTTTCAAAAGTCTCATGCAGGTCCCTCTGTTGAATGAAGGTGGTACCTCAACAGGGACAACCATCACCTGTTCTCCGTATTCTGTAGAGGATGAAACCAGCGGCGTGGAATATGTGAAATATGTCCTGGATACTGAAGAGGAAGCAAATAGTACAGTAGTTTGGAATTCACAAGCGACTATAACTTTCTTCGAGGAATGTGCATCGTATGCTGCGGATCAAAGTAAGTACCGACAACTGAAAAGTTTAAAGATCCTATCCAGGGCCAGAGGAAAAATGAGTTTATTACATAATAATATAAAATTAAGATCTACGATCATTATTCTGCAATCCACATAAAATTAGGTTCGGTATGTATATTTTTCCATGCTTTTAAAGATTTCAACACTAATCTGAAGCTGAAGAAAAAGATTGTACACTGTTTTTTTTTTTGAATTTTCAATTTGAATTTTATAAACAAACATAGCATGTTCAGTTGTCATGTAATACTTAAATCGATTCTCGAAGTATATAAGCTAGGGTGGATAATTTTGAGTTTTTTTTCGATTTTGCCTAAGCTAAAATGATAGAATTTGGCATTTTTAAAAGAAAACACGGTATGAAAAATTTCAGCCCAATCGGTTAACTTCTTCTTCCCCATGGGGAGTGGAGAATAAAATAAAATAAACTTAAAAATACATAATATATTATGACATTTAACTGGGTTCTCGACATCTTCAAGTAATGCTATAACGACATACATAATGATACAGGTCTGATAAATTCATTTTTAGGAATAATAAAGTTCTACGTGAACTTCTTCCGGGGGGTGGGAGGAAAAGATCATATTTTGAAAAAAAATTGTTGATATTTTAAATCTATCACGACATTATGCTAGGTTCTTGATCTCATAAAGAACAGCTACAGATGTAAACAAGGGGTTAAAAAAACATACATTTGATATATATACAAAGAAAAAATTTATATGTATGTATCTTCTGCCCCCGGTGGGTGGGACAAAATGAACCATTTTAGTTCAAATTGTGATTATTAATGTCACAATGTTGTTATATATAGCTCAGATCGAAAATGATGGGTCTAGGCTGATTTTCCTAAAACGAATTGGCAAAAAACCAAACTTTCCGAAAACTAATTCGCCGAAACGGATTCTCCAAATACGTGTTTGCCGAATTTATAAAGAACATTCTGTGGAACTTTGTAGTTCTCATCATTGTATCTTATGCATAAATTAAAACACATGTCTTATATGAATTTGACATTACTGCTGCTATATAAATTTGTATTCCGCTAATTCGTATCATTCTGCTGAATTCATTATATCTAACTGTATAGTGTATACATTAAATATTTATATGTATATTGTATATGGCATTACTAATAAAGGGTTGCTAGAAATCAATGTTTTTACCTGAAACAAATTTATTCATGCAAGTGACATGTATATTGGGAATTTCGGAGGATATAAACATAGCAAGCTAATAGATATGTTATTCATTACTAACAATTTTATATTTTAAACGCAATAAATAATGTCAGCCACAAAATACCTTCTGTATGAAATACTATTAACTACTGAATGAAAAATAAGAATCCCGTGCGTGCTTTATATAGCGGATTTACACAAAGAATTTTAGTTAATTAATCACATAAAGTTGTTTACATGTAGTTTATTTAACTCGTCGTGATATATATCTTCCCTGCATTTTACAATTTTACATTTTGTTTTAAATAAGTCTTTCGGTGAATTCGACTTTCGGAGAATTTGTCTTTCGGCAAATCTTCACTTGCCGAACCCGTTTTCGACAAATTTGGGTTTCGGCAAATTCGTATTCGGAGAAACCGGTTCGACTAATTTGGGTTCGGCGAATTAGTTTTGGAGAATTTGGTTTCGGCGACTTCTTTTTCGGCCAATCCGCCGGATACCGATAATAATATGATCTGATCCGTTTAATGAGGTCTAAATTGTTTCAATCTAATTTAATTGATCACATAGTAACATTTTCCACCTCAACCCCTGTGGGAGGCCGGCAAAATAAATATTGTAACACGTATTCATGATTTTTCTTTTTTGTATATATATATTGAAAGTTAATCCATGACTGTATTAAATAGCAATATATAAACTGCATTCTGATGTTCAAAATTTAGAAATACAGCTCTTAGGTTGTTAATGTAGTAATACTGGCCTCTGAGTGGCAAACAGGAGGGGCGGGTGTTTCATCACTCTGTTTGGCCTCAGACCGGCTATGCATTTCCCGACGTTCCACGTGTGGGACGTCCCGACTCCCTGCACGAGTCTTCAGGAAGGATTCCGTTGACCACTAGATGAGACACATCGGTAGGGTACAGAGAGGACAAAGTGTTCTTCATGGTTCGTGGACCATCGGAGAGCAGGGAGTCAAGGTGTAGCGGGTGTTAGGGGCGGAGAGCACTCAGGAGGTACTGTTTGCAGAGGAGATTGAGGTTTTGGGTCACAGGGAGGACCATGTACTCAGAGTGCAGATGGTCTGATGTACGTATCTGCAGGTTGCCCGTGCACACCCGGAGGGTGTGATTTTGGAGTCTCTGAATACACTCCAGGGCTGTTGCAGAGAAATTTGGCCGCCAGACTGGGGATGCATATGTTGTGATGGGTCTCATGAGGGCCTTATAGTTCTGGAGTAGAATATCCTTTTGGATATTACTGAACCCTGCGGTACTCCAGTTCTAACATACCGGTGCCCCGACAGGACGTTCTGGTAGGTGGTCGCAGCTAACCTGTCTCTTCGATGGGCGGCAACCCATCTCACTGTGTTTGTCCGGGGGACGAGGATGCCAACATGCGTATGAACGTATCGGTGTCTATTGTATCAAACTCCTTTGAAAAGTAATTGCTGCGGCGATGGTTCGACCAGGTGGGCGGTTCCCTCATCACGATGCTTTGGGTGAAGGGGAGGAGAGCAGAGGTGGTGGAACGGAGCTCACAGAAACAATGTTTGGAGTCGGAGGTGGGGAGGTGGTCACGGAGCTGTGAGTGCAGCAATCTCTCGATGACCTTCGCAGCAGGTAAAAGCAGGCTGATGGGTCGGTATGAGGTCCCGAGATGTAGGGGTTTCCCTGGTTTAGGGTTTGGCAGGACAACTGCTGATTTACAGATCAGGATGTTGAGGTTATCCAGATCTAGTGCAGTAGAGGTCCCCGAACTAGCTATGGCACGGCCGACTTGTTGTTCTGTGGACATGGAAACTGTGTGGTCGAGGGGGTGAGAGCGTTGAAGGCTTTTGATAAGTCTTCGAGTTGCAGGGTCGGATGAGTGAGGGACAACTGTAGTAAATTGTTTGTTAAATACCGTTGCTATCTCTTTGTGAGAGGTAACTGGGGTGTTTGCGAAGGAAACTGGTTGGTAGGTGCAGCCGCTGGGCGGCGTGCGGACAGAGAGCGGGGAAGACTTCAAAAGGTGCGCGGATTCCCACCGTTTGGTACCCGATCCCAATCATCATTTTATGATGATTGGGAGATGGTCGGATCTTAGTCTGATGAGGCAGTTCCATTTGTCCATGAGGACCAAGTGTCCGGAAATAAGGGAGAGATCTAGTGAAGATGTGGGTCCCGCTAACGGGACTCTAGTAGGAGAAGGGGAGTTGAGCAGACAGAAGGGACTAGTATTAATTGCCACATTTAGTTATTCGCCGCTTCTAACTGATCGGGCCTCGGATGTATGTGAGTTCCAAGTGGGGTTGTGGGAGTTTTGGTCGGTACAATGGCGGAGGCAGTGTCAGAGTTGTGTTCCAAGAGAGCCACAAAATCGGGCTGATAGCCCCTGGGACAGGTAGAAATTGGAGTGAGGTACATATTGATGATCTGGAAAGGAGAACCGTGAAGTTCGATGCAGATGCCGGCTACCTCAGTGGTGCCGTCATTGAGGTACTGCATATCGAGGGGAGTGAATCTGATGGAGTGTTTGAATAGGAAATCCAGTCTTACCCCGCCCCTCGCTCTGTCCCGGCGCAACACTCTGTAGCCTGGTACAACTTTGAGAGGAGCGTCAGGCGCGAGCTTGGTTTCTTGTATGCAAGTGATATCGATGTGCTATCGGTGGATGAAGGGGATGAGTTCAGGAAGGAATGACAATTAAGTTGCAGGATGGATATGCCTGAGGGAGGGGAATTTCTATTACCTTGAATCCTTCTGATAAGAGGGCGAGGGGTTCGGGGGGAGAAACCAACCTGAAGAAGACAGATCGTCCGAAAAGGGAGTCCCTCATTTCCCTGAGGTCGAGGGAGAGTAGTGGAGGAGTTGCTATGGGACTTCTGAAGCCAGAGAAGTCGCTGGAGGAATTTCCATGAAGGAGGGACACCGGGCCAGGGTGGGGGTGAATGTCTCCTGCAAGCATTAGTGATAAGTGCACGGTTCGATGAGATAATGGGAGGGAGGGGTGGGGTGGTCATGTCTCATCATTAATGGTTACCCCAAGGGAAGGGGGGCGGGGAGACGAGAGCATGGCAGTGAACGGGTGCCACCGTTTGACCTCTCCCTGAGGATCCCCAGAGTGAGGATGGGACCACGACAAAAGCCTACACGACAAAATCCCTAGCGTCAAAACCCCATGCGACATAAGCCCACACAGACAGAAGCCCACGCCGAAAAAAAGCCCACACCAACGAAAACAAAATTAATTATTCCTGCAATATAAATAATCCATATATCGCTTGTTTTCGAGAACATAACTTCGAAAAAGCTGTTTTTCAGGAGAGGCATATTAGTACTTGTAATGTACGTACATTTAACGGTACATTTTAAAGTTTCAATCATGATTTTTTTTTTTTAAATCAGCATTTTATGATTTATATGTCTATAAGGATAACTCTAAAATACATGTTTTTGTGTTTATGACGTTGTTGCTGCAAACAAGCGATATGTAAAG
Organism: Caprella mutica; assembly: GCA_947561585.1. Classification (NCBI taxonomy): domain Eukaryota; kingdom Metazoa; phylum Arthropoda; class Malacostraca; order Amphipoda; family Caprellidae; genus Caprella; species Caprella mutica. The sequence continues at coordinate 55,479 of CANNZV010001094.1, forward strand.
TTAGAACGAAGGAAGATAAAAATTTATCACGCTGTTATCGCAGAACTTAATTTTAAAACACTTTAATTTATGTACTAAAATTCTAGAATATTTTGGAACATTTAGTCAGACGGCTGGTAACCAGCAGACGTCTTGTTCAATTATTGTCATGTAGGATTACTGATCGAAAGGTCAAACATCACCCTCTGTAGACTTTGCTAGCTATAGTTTTAGATTCTGTAGCCAAGTTATTCGTAAATACTTTATTTGGTTACAATTATGAATGCCCCTTATACATGTTAATTAGTCAATTAGTATGGTTATTGATGTCCTGAATACAGAGTTTATTCTAATTATTCTAATTTGTTACGTTTCAATTGTTTGACAAAGCAATATTTTGATACCATTTATAAGCTTTCGTCGGTGTAAGCTTTGGTCTGGTGACCGGTATATCCCAACCCAGTTAAATTCACCCCGGTATATTCCACCCTAGGTGTAGGGAAGAACAGGGCGCATTCGGAAAGTTTTGTTAAAAGCTGAATAATTCATAACCTAATTCGAATTTTATTATTTGAAATTTTTTATATGTAGATAAAACATCTTACTTCAATTTGTACTAATAATGATATACAATTTAAACCTTCATTCGAAAGTTATAAGACAAAATGTAGCAGGGATTCAAGTGCCAGAATGCTTCTTCCTAGAGGGAGACTTCGGAAAAGCTGTGAGAATGATTCGGACACCATAAAAATGGATAAAACATTGGAAATTTGAGTGATTATATGATAGAACGGAATTTGGATCTACTAATTTAATTGAAATAAAACATAATGGTTTGTTATTCACAGTAATAATTCATTAAATTTGATATTTTATCATAATTGTTAGGATTGAACATTTTCTTAAACAAAATATACATAGCTCATGAGTAATCACTGTCAAAGTATCCTTATATTTAATAGCTATTTCCTTTTAATTTGGCTAAAACTGTTTCCTTTTTCTTGGAATTACGCCAAAAATTAGTAAATTACATCTTAAAGATTTCATCTAATGTTATAGTTCATAAGTGTATATCTTGCTACACCTCTGATTTCAGCAGCTTTTCTGACAGATAATCCTTTTTGGAATTTAATCAAATGGTTTTCGAATACCTTCTTTATTACGGCCTCTATCAGCTTTCCTTTTATAATTAAAAGGTATGTTTACGATCGTCAATTTGTAAACTAAAGACACTAATATCAAAAGTTGAAACTAATGATATAAACGAATGCTATTTCAATTAAAATAATTAACTTTAAGTTCGGAATGTCCTTTTTAATAAGAATTATAAGAAGAATGTCCTTTTAAATAAGAATTAAGAATCGCAATGGTGGGCTGAATTGGTCATAGATGAAAAGTTCGGACACTGTCCGAACCAACCACAACAGAAGTGTCCGATTCATCTCAAATGACACTTCAAAATTGAACATATCACCATTATTTCTATTTCACTCCTATTATTTTTTTAACACACCAAACATAACATAAAATATTGATATAATTCATACCTTTTAGATTTATAATCTGTTACGAATTCATATAGTCCACACACGATCCAATTGTATCACGAAAAATTACATCAATATTGAAGAAAACATTAAATTACACCTCGGGGGCGACACACTGCATCTCCACGCGGGATTTTTCAAATAGCTGAGGATTAATACGTCGCACACATTCAGTTGCAATAAGCAGTAGCTCCAACTATTACGAACATGTTTAAACGAGTTGTCCGAACCATCCCTCTATCCGAATGCCACGGTAAGTTCCGCCACACTTTACGGGTTAGGTTTGTTAGTTAGTGATATTAATCATTTATAAATATTTTATGTAATTCTAGGTAACTTTCATTTTCATTGTAGTAAATTAAACATTTTGTTGGGTTCACAAGCTGTTTATTTTTCACTACGCATGTGATAGAACAAAAGAAATAATGGTTGTATGAACGCTTTTTATCAGTAGAGGTATTTTCATTTTCAATTGCAAGCTGATTTTCTCCACTATCGCTAACACAACAGCGATATTAACTTTAAGATGATGTCACATAATACTTATTGTTATTTTATTTATTTTAAATTCGGTATTTTGATTTTGAGTAGAAGTGGTGTAAAATGATTTTTGACCGAAAACTTTTTTCTACACCTTTCACATGATTTTTTCCCCAGGTTTTTGATGGGATGAGGGGGACTATTGTACAGGGTTTTAAGACTTAGGGTATCATTGCATTTTTTTACATAGAGAGATTTTAACCATGGAAGTTTTTGTCCTAGAATACAAACAACAACTTATAAGCAAAAACCGAAAAAATTGAATTGGTTGTCTCAGCAAGTCGACCCCCTGTCGACACCTCTCCCAACCATTTTTGTATGAGCAATGGAGCATTTGCTGCAGTTTCATGTTAAGAAGAAATTAATATTAACTTGCTCAATATTTAAACTTCAAACAAATTACCAAATTATAAATTAAATATTTGTATTTTGGTATATTTGGATATTGTTTCAAAAATTAATTTGAGCTGCCTGGGTCTAGGACATCTCGTCCACGGACATCTCGTCCACGAACATTTCGTCCAACGGACATTTCGTCCACGGACTTTTCGTCCACAGACAATTCGTCCACGAATGGCTTTATTTTGTATCTTAGAGTATTTTGGGAATATATTTTATATTATTTTTAACTATTACATTAATAGGCAGGTGAATAATTTAAGCCGTATATAAACTAACACATAAAATGTTTATCTATCGATTACAGTTATAAAATTGATGGAAAAGATTCAAACTCAACGGGAAATCCATATTATTATGAGGTTATTTAAACTCAACGTTGAAGGTTTTATCAGGTTTCAAGCTGTCGAATAGAAAGATTTCTATTCATCATCAGGAGAAAGGTGGAAAACTTCGACCTGACAATGAATTTTATGACCAATAGTTGTATGTTGGATACGTCTTTCTATTTCAGCTATCTATCTTTTTGTTTATTATTATTAATTAATCTATTAAAAATTGAAATATGAAACCAAAATTTGATACTACCTATAGTTACTGTTGACAACATTCATTCTCTAGAAAAAAAATTCTACTTTCTTTATATTTGTAACAAGCTATAGAGGAGCGATAAAAAACGGTCAACCTCTAAAACTATATGTCTACTTCTTTTTGTTCATTTTTCTGTACCTTATTATTATTATATTTTATTATATATATATATTTTTATTGTTATTACTATAATATCTATTTGTGTCCTCTTTTCCATGTGTGTTCTCTATTCGTATGCATTACTTATTCTTATGTGTGTCCCATTGATCCTATGTGTCTTGTTGTTTATATGTCCTCCCGATCCTGTGTGTCCTCGTGGTCCTAAGTGTCCACTTGATCCTATGTGTCCTCTTGGTCCTATGTGTCCTCTTGGTCCTATGTGTCCTCTTGGTCCAATGTGTCCTCTTGGTCCTATGTGTCCTCTTGGTCCTAAGTGTCCTCTTGGTCCTAAGTGTCCTCTTGGTCCTAAGTGTCCTTTTTTATTATTTTGATTCTTCAAATTATAGAGGCGCGATAGAAAACGGTCAACCTCTATAGTTATATATCTCTTTCTTTCAATATTATTTTTATATATTTCAGTTTTATTATTTAGATTCATCAAACTATAGCGGTGCGATATAAAACGGTCAACCTCTATAGCTATAAATCTATTCCTATAAATTTTCTTCAAATTCCCCTTTTTTATATATTTCATTTTTTTTTTTTTTTTTTTTTTTATTCTTCTAACTATAGAGGCGCGATAGAAAACGGTCAACCTCTATAGCTATAAATTTATTCCTATAAATTTTTCCTCAAATTCCACTTTTATATATATATATATATTTTTCTCCCTCTAACTATAGAGGCGCGATAGAAAACGGTCAACCTCTACAGCTATAAATCTTTTTCTTGAAATTTCATTTTATTATTTTGATTCTTCAAATTATAGAGGCGCGATAGAAAACGGTCAACCTCTATATCTATATATTTCTTCAAATTTCTTTTTTCTATATTTCTTTACTATTATTCTATTTTTTATTTCGAATATACTCATGTTCACACATCTATTTTCAGTTTATTTTCTAATGTTTTAAATTTACAGGTGACTCTTCAAATTATAGATGTATTATAAATCAGTTACGGCATTTATTAACAATGGGTATCAATGCAGGTGTTACATCATATGCTCTATTAATTGAATTTTGATGATGCAGTGTATAGAATGATTCTAATCTTCTACGGTGCCAAACATTTTGATTTCGATGTAAAACTTTGGCATCTGTGAAATTGAAAGTGTGCCCAGTGTCTCGTGAGTGTTGGTAAACCAAACTATTTTCTTTTCCTATTCTAACATCTTTTTTATGTTCATCAATTCTTGTGTGTAAGTTTCTTCCTGTTTCTCCTATATATTCACTAGTGCATTCATTACAATCTATTTTATACACTACATTGCATTTATCTATACCTTTTACTATGTCTTTTGGTTTTACTAGGAAATTCTTGATAGTGTTCGTTGATTTATTACCTAGATATAAGTTGAATGGGGCTAATATTCTCTGTAATCTTTCACTTGTCCCTGAAACGTATGGTGCAGCTATGAATTTTCTCTCTATGTCATCAATCGTGTTAGTATCATTTCTATTACTATTTATTGTACGGAATTTGTGAATTTCGTTATTTATCATTTTCTTCGGGTATCCATTGTTAGTTAATTGTTCTTTAATTAGTATCAGTTCTTCCTCTAGATGTTCTTCACTGCAAATTTTGAAAGCTCTACTTACTAGTGATCTAATCGTGCTTCTCTTGTGAGCAATATGACAAGAGCTATTGTAATTTAAAAGTACGAAAAAAATCGAAATAGGCATAATTCATTTTTTATGAATGTAAAAACGTTCAATTATATTATTTTCTGTAACAAATGAAAGACAATAAAAACCTTAATTATCATTTGAGAATTGATGTTTGATATAAAATTGATATCTTTAATAAAATCAGTTCGCCTTTAATTTGTGTCTCCTACTCAATTCCTCAAAATGCATCTTTCAAAAAAACAGAGTTTTTCTTGTGACAACATATATATAAAAACTGAAAGCTTTAAACAGGTTCAATCTCATTTTGAACATAGCTTTCATGAAAGATTTTCACCAACTATAAAACCTTATTGACTAATGTTAATAAGTTCAAAACTGAAGGGACCACTTAATTTTGAACAAAATGAGATTAGGTCGCAGGAGAACAGAACCAACACATGAAAACATTAATCTTATTCATGGGCAAATTATTGAGAATCCAAAAATATCAATGAGAGGGAATGAATTAGATATCACACTAAAGGCACATTTAACCGAATTGTTAAACACAATTTGAGATATCATTATTTCAAGATTTATGCAAGGCTCGGTCTCTTAGAACTGATTTACCGCACAGTCAAAATTCATCCAAACGGTTTCTACAAAGAAATGCTCGTTTTGGAGAAGACATCGTGATTGGTGATGAAGGAGTATTTCCATGAATGAAAGTGTTAATAAACAGAACGTCAATTGAATGAAAAAAATATTAATTTTTTTTTATGCCATATGGAAATAAATTATACATATTATGAAGTCTTTTTGTATTTTTTGTCCTCGCGCAATCCTTTTTTATTTATAATTTGTCAAATCTGTGCAGCATGTTTAATATAAGTCGTGAGTTTAACTGATTGTCATGAAAGATGCAAAAGAACTATACGAATAAAAATTTGTTTGTTAGATTTTTTTATCTCTAATAGTTTGTAAAATAAACTAACTTGAAAATGAGTTTCCATTTTTTGAAAAATTGGCTCAAATTTGTAAGCATCACCAAAGGCGGAATACTTCTGACGTTTCCAGTTCTCCGCAGCCCAGGGAGCTGGTCAAGCAACAACCACGGAATCATTGAAATGTGTCAGGGCAAATTCGCCATCACATGTGCATTCCCAAATCAGACTCTTTCCATTCATGTAAGGAAACAAAGTAATACCATCTGGGCGATTACCATCACCCCTGTCAAGCACAGGAGTCTCAACATTGAAGTGAGTCCAGCTCTCTTAAAATTCCGTTTAAAAACATAATTCATTGCTACATATGTCTTGGTTGACGCCCAAAACTGTACCTACAAGACAGGTCATGCAGCTCTCTGACATCCATGACACTACCACAACGGCAAGAATGAGGTTCACAAACTCTGGAACCCACTCTGAGAGCAAGAGCATTGACTACCCTCAGGACCTCTGGATGAAACTGTGTACCTAATCAAGGTATGGGAATTGCATTCAATCCCACTCCAGTTTTCAAAATTAAGAGAAGCGAATAACAGTCGTGCTCTTGCACCTGATCAGATCTAACCAGCAGATTCTTCATTAATGAGTGATCCTGTGGTGTATCCCATTCTTTTTGATTGGATTCATGGAAAGTTACCGAGAGATCATCCTATAACCACGCTTACATGTATCAACTGAATTTATAAGCTCTTAGATATCGACTACATTAATATTAGAAAGAATAGCTTCTCAACTAAATCACTTTGTGTCTAAATCAGACACAAAGAATGTGAGGCAATGTCTCCAGCTCTCCTACAACCCAGTGCACCAAGGCCAACCGGTAGAGTTGCCTGGACCCAAGAATCTGGTTGAGGAATTTTATCTAGTAATAATGAGATGACACAATCTTTGCATTTTATAATATAACAAATTTTGTAACTGAATTTAACATCTTAAGCTACACTGAAAAAAAATTGCGAGTCAGCCTGACTCATCGCTTGAGTCAAGGCGGGCAAAACTCAAATATTGGAGTTTTTTCTCTTGATTAACTTTACCTGAGTCAATCTGATTGTGAATTAGGAGTCAACATGACTCTTGTTTTTGTGTAGAATGTTAAGATGAGTCAAATTGATTCACATTTTTGTGCCGGATTTGGGACAAATTGAAAACTCAAAATTTGAGTCAATTTGACTCGTATTTTTTTCTCAGTGTACTAACAGTTTGATTTACAAAAATCTAGATATACAACTGATGCTTTTGAAAACTTAATTGAGTATATTTCTGATGAACCTCTTCTAAATAAGTTTTATAATCTAATAAAATATTTCATATAGAATCATAACTAGGGCTGGGACAATATGTTCTAAAAACTATAGATCCCGAAAATATCATAGACGAAACTAAATGAAATGGTATCGAATACTTTATACCGCTGGTGTAGAAGCATTCAATACTCTTTAACTCTCTCCGTCTATAATATTTTTGGGATCTATAGTTTTTAGAGCATATTGTCCCAGCCCTGATCATAACCAATAATTCCAATCAATTTTTTCAACAAGTCGCGAAATATCTCCCGAAAAAGCATGTCAGTTTATTGCGCAATATTAGATATTTTCATGCTAATTGTCAATATTAATATTTTTCACTGATTTAGAGCCTAATGACTAAAGTGACTATTTACGTATATATTTTCACCTTGAATATAATGAGGAAATAATTAGATTGTAATGGCTATTATATTCCATTGTAAACATTACTTCAGTAAATGGAATAAAAATTAGTTAAAGGGTGAATGAGGCAATATTTCCATTGCCGGTCTATTTAGTAGAAGTAATCATAACTGTTAAATTGTTAAAGTTCCTTAAATCAGTTGAATTTTATCATAATATAATAGAATGGATATATTTTAGTAAGATATATTGAATTCTCTCAGTCTTAACTCAGTCATCAATTCACAACCAACAATTATAATATTCAGTTTTATTACTAACAACACGAAATTGATGTTCAATTTCACAATTTTCTGAATATACGCTACTAAAATTAACTAAGGTAAATAATTCTGAAAAGTTTAGAAATCATAATGAGATTCTCGATGGAATATAACGCATATATTCTGTTATATGAAAAGTTTTTATAGAACAGAAGAGTATCAAAGGGCTATTATTTGATGTTAATTTGAAAATTAATATACCATATAATCCTATTATACATAACATTCTTTCCCTAAATCAATGATTTTTGAACATCTACGAATATATATTCAAATTATCGTAAATTTATCTATTAGTTTACTTAGCATAATCTATAAAGAGAGAGTTTAATGATTTGAATTGCTGAAGTATTTTCAAACTATAAGTCAACAGCTGAAAATCTTATTATATTTTGCATAAGGAGGTTTATTGTTAATTTTTCTCATTAATGTTGTTTGCAGAAGACTCCACAATATCTTTACTCTTGACAATAATTTGAAATTTGTTTCTCATAAATTAATAATATTTCTTCTTCTAATTCGAAATACATTTCCAGCTTACGTAAGATCAATTGCACTGTACCCGTAAATAGTATTTAAAAGTTAGATGTATGCAATAGAATTATGGTATGGCACATCTAACTATTTAATTAATGTTATATTTTAAGAAGCTATAAGCGCAGTAAAAGAAAGTTAATTACAACCTTGTCCATACGGCTGATATGTTAAGGTAGTATGAAGTAATGAAGCTAGATAATTAGCATCAAAATAAAACAGGTTTACTTGACTACCAATAATGTTTTTCTTATTTAGCTTCCATTCACAATGCTTTATAAGAAAAATAACTATAAGAAAAATAACTTCCCTTGGCCCAGTTAAGCTAAACGTGCTTCAATGTCTACCATTTCTACTTTCATCTATGTATTAATTACAAGATGAAAAAATCAAATGTTCCACCTCTAAATGTAAGAGTACATTTTGATTTTAATAAATTAAATAAATATATAAGGTTGAATAGGGTTGAAACAGAAAAGACTTTACTTATACTTTACAGTTCTCACCATTTTTGAAAAAGATTATGTTTATCTTTTCTAGAGAATATTCTCAGCTTTTGAGGTAAACACAGTCCATGATATATAATTATAATAGGTTTTAAATAGTATTATTATTGTTGTAATTTATAAATCCATAGATGGTCCGTGACTTGAGATTTAGTTATTTATTGATAAATGCCCATTATTTATACAGGGTGATGCAAAAAAAAACATTTTCAAACTAGATTATTTTACAAACTATCAAACCTAAAAGCTTCCTAAAATCACAGTTTAATTCATTTACTTTTTATGCATCTATCTATGCATGATAATATATTAAGAGTTACGACATAAATTAAACATCCTGCAGCGAATTAATAAAATAGTAAATAAAAAGGGCTTTCGCGAGGACGAAATATATGAAAAAAAAGTCATAAGAGGTTATAATTAATTTTATATGGATGTAAAAATAATAAATTCTACTACTCTTGTAACAAATAAGAGAAAATAAAAAAATGAATTAACATTTCAAAGTTGGCTTTTGAGATAAAATTGATATCCTTATAAAATCATTTCACCGTTAAATTTTATCTGTTGTTCGAAACCCTCAAAATGCAGCTTTCAAAAGAACAAAGAGTTTTTGTTGTGACAATTTTTTTAAACACTGGAAGCTTTACACAGGTTCATCTTCATTTTGAACAACGCTTTCTGGAAAGATTTCCACCAACTATAAAACCTATTGACAAATGTTAATAAGTTCAAAACTGAAGAAACCACTTTAAATTGGAACAAAAGGTAATCATGTCGCAGGAGAAAAGAATGAACACATGAAAGCATGAATCTTTTTCATGAACAGTTTATTGAGAACCCAAAAATATCAATCAGAAAGTAAGGATTAGATTTCATTTAACCCTAGTAACCTAGCCCTTAAAAGTTTTCTCAATAACCTAGGGACTGGTCCAGGCGCGCCAGTCTTCACTAAAACTGTTATAAAATCTCAACAAATTGACTTTTCGATATATAGTCTTCATAAAAACCTTCATTTGATATATTAACATCCATTGGTATACGCAAACGAATAGTTACTCATTTAAAATAAAATTAACAAACAGAGATGAAAAATAAATATTTCTTCGATTTTCTAACTATTTGCTTAAAAGCCATTTTCATCACCCATCAATAGAATCCTTATAACATTCACAAAAATGAATATAACTTGATGAATATTTAACTGTTGATGGAGAAGAATTGAACAATGAAAAAAATGCCAGAAAGAAACATGTACCTTTAGTATTTTTTTAAATATACTGACTTAAAGTTGTATTTCGTTTTTTTTCACCCTATATATTTGAATAAATGCACATAATATAAGTATTTTGCCTTTTATCACATTCTTTTTTTGTATAATCATATGTAATTATGTTGAAAAGTAAAAGTCAGGAAAATACTGCTTCCAAATCGGTTTTAAAATAAAATTATTAATATTTTTTCAAGAGGACTGGCGCGCATGCAAGGCTCGAACTCTTAGAACTGATTTACCGCACCGTCTAAATTTTGCAAAATTGTTCCTGCACAGAAATGCCCATTTTGTTGAAGATATCGTGATTGGTGATGAAGATGTATTTCCGTTAATGAAAGAGTCAGTAACAAAAGTGTTAATTGAATGAAAAATAGTAGGATTTAATTTTTACTACTACCATATGGAAATAAATTATTCCTATTATGAACTTTTTTGAGTTTTTCGTCATCGCGCAAGCCCTTTTTATTAACATTTTTTTTAATTCGCTGCTGGATGTCTAATTTTTGTCGTAACACTTGACAAATTATCACGATAGATGCAGAAAAAGTAAACGAATGAAAATGAGTTTAGAAAATTTCCAGGTTTGATAGTTTGTAAAATATACTACAGGGTGGGGCGTAAGTTTGGAAGCAAATGAAAGTACATATTATAATCCAACGAAAAATATATTTAATAATTTACAGTTATGTATTATTACATAAGGGTTTTAAGAATTCAAAAATCATAAATTTATTAAAAATTTCCCCCTTGTTTTTAATAACAGCCTCAAATCTCCTCCGAACTCCTCCTACTGCGGCACGCAACTGTTCTTGTGAAATTTCCTTCCAAGATCTCTGGAGCGAACGCTTTAAATCATCCACACTGCGATGGAATTTACCACAGGCCTTTGATTCAAGAATGGACCATACCGAAAAGTCCATAGGATTAACATCTGGGGAGCAGGGAGGCCACATTTCTTTGGACCAAAACCGTGGAAGATGGTCATGGCACCAGTTTTGAGTGACATTTGCAGTATGTGAAGTCGCGCCGCCTTGCTGAAATGTCCATAGAGTGTCATTACCGAAGTGATCCTTAGCTGACTCCAACATTGGCGTCAAAATATTCTCAATATAACATTTAGCATTGATTTTTGCGCCTTGTTCCACAAAAATTAAAGGAGATCTCCAAGTTTCTGAAACGGCGGCCCAGACCATTACTGAAGCAGTTTTCATGGTTCTGTGGACAGTTTTTGGTTGTATGGGATGTCTTTTGCACTTTTACCAATTATTCTGTCAATCCTCCGGTTGTGAGCCATTTCCACTGTGAAATTTTTTTCGTCAGATAAAACAATTTCACCAGCCGTGCCAGACTTCAATTCTCTCTGAAGTGCTATGCTTCTCTCCAATCTCTTTTTCTTTACAGCTTCTGACAGAATCTGTCTCTTTTGGAGGGTGAAAGAGGACATCTTTAGGTCTTCTTTGACAACTCTTCTCATTGTTCTGGCACTCACATTAGATGTTTTGGCTAACAATCGTATTGACTTTTTCGGGTTCCTCCTGATCTTCTCTCGGGCACATTTTATCAGTTGTTTGGTGCGTTGTGAGCGTGGTCTACCACTTCTTGGACGATCAGTCAAGTCTCCTCTCTCATTAAAACGCTTCACACACTTCCAAACAGTCGATCTCGCTATTGAGAGAGTCTTTGAAATGACGGAATCTGACTTCCCTGCACGGTGTAGAGCAATAATGGCTTCTCTTTTGTCTGACATTTTTGAATTGACTAAATTTTTGTAAAAAATAACACTGCCACGTCATAATGTAGTGTCTCTACTATAGTTCAAACCCTATCACCTACTTAGGAACTTATTTTTAAGAATTAAATTAATGTTTGAAAAATTGCTTCCAAACTTACGCCCCACCCTGTAGTTTGAAAATGTTTTTTTTTTTTTTTTTTGCGCCACCCTGTATATACATTAACTGGGTTCTATATTCTAAACTTAATTAATATTGGTTTGATTTGAATTCACTTGGTTTTAAAACAATCTCAAGAATTTATTTATTATATAAGTAACTATTTACCGTTATAATTCAAATACATTTACACTAAAAACAGCAAAAATTCAATTGCATATAAGTATATATTAATTATATGCAATCAGTTTCCCCTTATCTTCAAACTCCCCTCATTTTAATTAACATTTTATTCTTTATAAAGAGTCAGTAACTACAGTAAAATGTGAGATTATTTCCAATAAATTCTTCTATAATTTGAAATATCCAATCAGTTTCTCAATCTGTTTCTCATTCATTAATGCTACAATTTACATGTAATACATTAATCTGATAAATTTGTAGTGTAACAGTTTGATATTGATTCAATTATTCACTCAATTGCATACATAGCATGGTATAAATAATTAAACATATAACTTCTCCATTTATAATAACTGATAAAACTAAAACTCAGTGAGTGAAGTATATTCTTTCAGTGAATAAATAGAAATTAATATAAAGAGAACAAACTAACTAATGAGACTGAATTATAATCGATTTATCGAGTTCTCAGAAAAGATCTAAAGTATTGAGTGAAGCAATTTAGGAATATTATTAGCAATAAATTAAAATACAATATCGAATATAACAAATACTAACTTCCAAATTATTTATTAAATAGAGTTAAGACTGAGAGAATTCAATATATCTTACTAAAATATATCCATTCTATTATATTATGATAAAATTCTCCTGATTTAAGGAACTTTAACAATTCAACAGTTATGATTACTTCTACTAAATAGACCAGCAATGGAAATATTGCCCCATTCACCCTATAACTAATTATATTCAATAACTGAAGTAATGTTTACAATGGAATATAATAGCCATTACAATCTAATTATCTCCTCATTATAGTCAAGCTGAGGAAAGATGAAAAGTCATTTAGTCATTAGGCTTTAATTAGTGGAAAATATTCACAATTAGCTTGAAAATATCTAATATTGCGCAATAAACTGACATGCTTTTTCGAGAGATTTAACGCGATTTGTTGAAAAAATTGATTGGAACTCTTGGTTATGATTCTATATTAAATATATTGTTAGATTATATGACTTATTAAGAAGAGAACCAACAGTTTCAAATGCTATTAACCAACAGTTTGCAATGATATTAAACAACAGTTTGCAATGCTATTAACCAACAGTTTCCAATGCTATTAACCAACAGTTACCAATGCTATTAACCAACAGTTATCAATGCTATTAACCAACAGTTACCAATGCTATTAACCAACAGTTACCAATGCTATTAACCAACAGTTACCAATGCTATTAACCAACAGTTACCAATGCTATTAACCAACAGTTACCAATGATATTGTAAATATAAATGAAATGGTCCAGTACAAAATTTTCTTATTATTTTATCCTACAATTAATGATGAGGAATTAATTTTTCTATCACAATCCTGATCGATGTTGTCATGGCTCTTATTTCATTATAGAAGAGTTAATACTGAGTAACGAAATACTGACAATTGTAGGTAGAGTTTAATTTTCCGAAGCTCTTCCACTTCTAGCGCAAAAATCAACAAAACTTCTCATCGCATTTGGAGTTTCGTTCAAACTGTGCCAGTAGAAGGTGCTTGCTTTAATTTAAACACTACCGAATGCCCTTCTATAGTTCCGAGGTAAATATTCATCAGAAAAGTTAATGGAATCACTGTTGCTCCAAAATAATTCATGGAGTAAAATCTACTCCGAATATAATAGTAAAATTCATATACATTATTTCATAGCTATTTTCATTCATAACATTTTATTGTCAAAGTGTATAACAAGGGCTGTAACTTATGGTTGGGTAAACGTTGGCTCTTTTTATTGCTTTTTGTGGACCATCATAACTTTCTAGTGTAGTGCTTACTCAATTTTCTTAACTTCTGCTCTCAATCGTAAAAAACATAGAAACTTTTTCATTCCATCAATAGTTTTGTTAATATAATGCAGTATATTGTCCACTCTACAATTTATATTCTTATAACCAGTCTCAAAAGAAATTTCTCCCGCTGATGGTCGAATAGATGGCATCATATAACTAGGCTAAGAAAACGACGAGTGTTTGTGTGTGACTTATTTTCATTTTTTTTCTAAAAAAAAGATATATCTATTTCCATCAAAAACAAAACTTAGTGTGACTTCAAGGAAAGTGGAAAATATTGTAGGATGGTGTGCTTGTTTCTCTAAATAAGAGGTTCATAAAGATATTTTTACAATTTAATGACGTAACTTTATTTTATCTCTGATCGTTTTCTCTAATTGTACCTAACAATTAAATAATATTATAACTTTTCTGTCAAATAACAATGCAAATATGCCATTTAACATATTAAATCCAATTAAGTATAAAAATTGGTGGCTAGATAATTGCCACCCGCGGATAATTGCCACACATGGACAATTGCCACCCCTGGACAGTTGCCACCCAAATAATTATTATCAGGCCTCTTAACTTAAAAGATAGTGATAAAATATTCATAATATATTTTATACGATTAATCAATAATTATTTACATTTTAAGATACAATATTTTTCATATATTGTTTTTTCTTATGAAATAAATTATTGCGATTGGTGATATAATAAATTGTTGTTTTTATACGATTTATTTCCATCATACTCTATACAGCATGGGCCATAAAAATGTTTCTGTTTTTTCAAATAGTTTTAAATCGTTAGCCAATGGACGAAAAAACTGTATCTTTGTCGCTTTTTCTCCGCCTCTTATTGTACTAGTTTAACATAGTTTAAGAACATGTAAGCAAAGAGTGAGGGTGATTATTTTTGTCATTGCGCGAAGGTTATTCTTAGAGCTAACTCTGTGATTTTACTTCTCCTTTTTACCCAAACTCCTTCTACAGATTCATTATGAATTTCAAAAAAATTTCTTCCGTTCTAGTGACCGGTTATATTCTATGACACTTGTTATTAGTATTGTACTGTAAAAAATATGTTTAATTAACGTTATCAATATACAACATTATTGATTCTTGATCAATTATTGTTGATAACAGTTTTTATTATCCCACACTGTAAAGTTCTACATATATATTATTAATTGATTATGGACAAACAATTAGTATTTATATTACTACTACTTAATTAGAAGAAAATTTTCGAATGAATAATCTCGATAATAATAATTAGGGTTGTAGCAATATGCTTTCATAATCATATAGATCCCAAAAGTACTATAAACGGAGAGGATTAAACACTATTTATTCATTTTAAAACACCTGTGTATAGAAATCAATATGATTCAATTGATATTCTTCTATGACTTAAAGCATAATTTCACAACTCTAATAATAATCATTAGGGTGGCAATTGTCCAGGTGGCCCTTTTTTCGGGAGTGGCAATTGCCTGGGGGTGGCAATTGTCCTAGCTCCATAAAAATTATAGTTTGAACGATAGTATTTTATGAATTTATCGCTACCCACGTAGCAACGTTTCTCGGGGCAACATTTTCCCAATAATTTAGTGAATAATGATATTGGAGAAATGTTCGTATATTTATTATACTGTATTTCTTCCTAATTGAAAACAATGTATCACATTACAAGACAAACAATAACACACTTCTATTGACTAATCTTCAATATAATTTAAGAAACGTGGAGACAATATAATCTTTTGTTTTAATCTCTGTGATGCGCAAATTAGAGTCTCTACCATTAAAGCCTTTTGTATGGTATCACAATATTGCTCTTATACACTATAGAATGTAATAATAATATCCCATTTGATGATCATATTTTTTACCCTATTGTGTTCTATAACTAAAATAACAATGTCAATTTGAACGTAATTAATTTCCTTTCAGTTAAAAAAAATGTCAAGTTTTAATTTGACAGTCTGTGATCTTCACACAAAATAAAAGTTCGCAAAGTATGCTCTTTGGGTGAGATACTAATAAAAAAATACAATGTATCAGATATAATTGTCTATGTAGTCTTATCTTATCATTTGTATATGGATTTCTACTTCAATTTCAGAATATATAATTTATAGTGAAAATATAATAAGTGTGATATTTCAAAAAAATTTGAACAGAAAATATAGTCTTCTACCTTTTTGTTCCTAACAGAAAAGGTAATAGAAATAATATCACCCTATATCAGCCTTGTAAGAAAAATGTCACGCTTTGACATTTAAGATACGATTTAATTCCATTACCAAAATAATTTTCCGGATAACAAGAGTCCAAATGAGAGAAATTCGGATAACAGAAAATTCGAATAACATACATTGAATGTGACGCTGCAGCGATTGTACTTCATCCGGGCTCCAGAGGTCCACTTTATCAAAAATGATGTAAAACAAGATAGAACAAATTTTGTTGCATTACTTTTTACCGGTATTTATACGATGAATACGTAGGTCAGAGACAATGAAAGACACAAAGATTCAGTAACTATCAAATAGGTTTCAAAATTATTATTCATCAATATTTAAAAACCGGACCGGGCCTCTGAGGCCCGCTGGTCGTTACAGGGTAAATAAAATAAAATAAATCAGATCTGTTCGGATAAAATTGAAGGTATTTCCAAAAAATTCCTTTAAATATTTTATGAACAAAAATTAGTTTTTCACATAGATGATGGTAATTGAATTGATTTACATTCAGTAATAATTCGTTCAAATTGAGTTTTCATA
The DNA here is from genome assembly GCA_947561585.1 of Caprella mutica. Taxonomy (NCBI): domain Eukaryota; kingdom Metazoa; phylum Arthropoda; class Malacostraca; order Amphipoda; family Caprellidae; genus Caprella; species Caprella mutica. The sequence goes on from CANNZV010001094.1 coordinate 72,286, forward strand.
AACGAAATTCAATTAAATCAACGGGATATTGTAAACGAGTTCTCCATTCATTCTATTAGATTACGTACATTAATCTGTAAAAAAAAACGAAAGGGCCCGCAAGAACTGAATAGAAGTGTTAGAAAAATATGATTGTGTTGTCTACATAATTCGTATATGTAAAGGTTTTTAAAGTTTATTCAAATCTAAGAGTATTTTATGGAAAATATTTTTCCGCCTTGGAATACGCGGAGTAAATTCTTTCTAAAGTTAGAAAAACTGTTTCAACAAATCATCAAAGACTCCAATAATCTTTAAGAAAAAGAAAATGAATTCAAAGAATGGACTATTCACCATTATACCACAGTTAATTGGCTCGTAGAGCGGACAATCTTTAAACGGAGGACAAAAATTGTCCAGTCTAACGGGACATGCTGCTCGTTACGGTGACCAGAGGTTTCGTTACTGGACGTTTCGTACCCAGACGTTTCGTTACCGTCCGTTTCGTTATTAGGACGTTTCGTTACTAGGACGTTTCGTTTCTAGGACGTTTCGTTACTAGGACGATTCGTTACCAGGACGATTCGTTACCAGTTTTTTGATATTTTTTATGAAATGGAAACGATTTTTTATTAGATATGCAGACTACAATTTTATACAATATAGATTTATACTACTATTAAAAATAATGTCGACTTGTTAAACATATTTTTTATTCGTTTGGTTATACATTGATTTTAATCAGATGGGGTCTAGGTCAATTGATCCCTGGTCAAAATATCCCGGTCATTTGATTCCCGGTTATTTGATCCCCGGTCATTTGATCCCCATACCATTTGATTCCCGGTCAAAAGATCCCCGGTCATTTTATTCCCAGTAATATTTTCCGTTTCTACACCTACTATTCATTCATAATATGTGAATATATTAATTATTTAATATATAATAGAAATATGCACCTTACAACCTATGAAGTTTTTTAAAGAAACTAAGTAATAATGGTAAAAACAGCTGACAAGAAATTTAATATTAAACAAACCAATTCAAATAAGTAACAGTATTATATTATATGCTATCAAATTTGCATTCCGGCAACAAAAAATATTCAGTGGTAAAATCAAATGTACTGATATACCCCACAATTATTATAACTAGCACATATGACTAATCAAATAAATCGGGAGCATGTCTCGTAACTATTTCTCCTGGTATAATAGGAGCTAATTGAGGAGTAACATTTGACTATTTCAACGGTAGTTTTCAGTTAAGCTTCTTTGCCGTAACTATATTACAATTATTATCATCATTCAGGTAAATAATCAAAAATAATTTTTATTGTAAAATAACTTAAGTATATTATTTACCATAAAATGATTTTCAATGTATCCCACCAACATGATCATAATCTTTGTAATAGTTACGGAGAAAACAGCTTAACTGAAAGTTAGGTATATTCACTTAGCTTGCGAAGTGAATATACCTAACGTTAGCTTGCAAGAGTTGGTTAATATTTCCTGTCACTTGTAATATGTATGTTTTATGACTAGTAGTAAATGTAAATTATTTGTAAATAAAAATAATTAATTTGTTGCGATAATAAGTTCTAGCTGTTTGAATTCTGTTATTGTATTCATTATCTAAAAAAATTATAATATAAATAGTAAATGTCAAACAAGTTTTATTTATTATTTTAACAGTAAATGACAATTTTTATATAGAAATAAAAATCGCTAAATATATGAGCAGATAAAAAATATGACTGGGAATCAAATGGCCGGGGACCAAATGACCGGGGATCAAATGGTATGGGGATCAAATGACCGGGGATTATATATATGTTATGTTATATATATGTTATATATATATAACATATATATATGTTAGGTGCAGCTTCATTTCATGAATAACGGAGTTTCATAAAATCAAAAACTATGCAATTTGAGTAATTTGATAATTCGAGCAATTGTTCATTCGATCAATTATTGAAGAGTAACTTTGATTAGTGATCTACGCAAAATTCTCCATCGCTAACTAGTAACAGTGTAAAGTGATCTACAGCTGCAGATCACTTTACATAAGTTCCAAATGATTCGACTGTAAAGTGCTCTACACGCGTAGATCACTTTTCATTACTCTCACTTCGCATTCAAACATAGTAATCTACGGCAGTATAAGCGTAGATCATTATTCAGGTATAAATGTTACTCTCTCACAGACTGCAACTGATCTACGCTAAGAATAATTTTGCAATTTGTAACGAGCCTTCTGATTGGCTAGAGCTGCTAGACATTAAGTACAGTGAGTTCTAACATTATTGGTATATTATTACAGTGCAGGATATTGAGAGTTTTATTATTACTATACTGCAATAATTATTATTTATAATATAAAGTTAATGAAAAAAATTTGTTGTAACAATGAGTAATTATTATTAAACAATTCATTATGATATTTTATATATATATTAAAAAACAATTATTTATATTAAATTGAAGTTTAGATAATAAGAACGGTGCAAATAATGTTGCAGATAATTTGAATAGTAATGGTGGGCAAGAAAATAACTATCAATATTTAAAATATAGATGTGGGTAAATGAAACTAAATACAAAATGTGACAGTAAAAGTATACATATATAATAATGTTATTAGTTATTACATTGAAAATAAGTCGTGTGCAATGACACTGTAAGTAATTAAAACTATATTTTATTACACATCTAACGATAAAAAATTGTATACTTTTTCCGAACACTAAGTTTTAATATTTTATTGAAACTTTTGAAAAGTCGTCAAAAAAGTGTGACAATTGTAACACAAGCATATAATAAATATAATTTAGTCCAATAATGTTATATTATTTTAAGTATCAAATAATAATTATTGGTCGTTATCAATTTTTTCGATTAATAATGGTTGGTATATCAGTTGTCAATGTAAGTGTTTCTTTTTAATTAATTAATTCCCGCGTTAATTATTTTGGTTTATCTTCCTTGTTGGTAGCTAACGGTTACTGTGGGTGGGGGGACTAACAGGGGGAGGGGGTAGATACAGTGGAGAGGTATCCTTTATGTATTTACTACAGTTTCACAAATAGAATAAGAAGTGAATGATTACACTGAGAAATATGATGTCTCTATTTAACTGTTTGTTTATATTTCTTTGTAGACTAATATTTAATAATGTACGACAGTATATAGAATATTAATGGAAGATCATTTTAATTTTGGCGCTAAGATCAAGGGGGTTGAGCATGCATTGCTGTGTGTGTGCGTGTGTGTGTGTGTACCTAGGTGTGTTTGTAGATGTATTGCTATATGCTTCATAGTCAGTTAGGCATGTAGGAACTTGTATTTCTTCGATTTTCAATTGACGAACAAACTATTGATATTAGAATCACCTAAAATTAACTGCTTGGGAAATGGTATTTATTTCTGTAATAAATATTAACAATTTTTTAGGAGCCAAGCAATTCAATTTTATAATATAATTGGAGTATAATGTATATATTATACAGTATAACATATAAACTCCGCGCACTTTACTCAATAATTACTCGTGCTTACGAAATGTATGTAAGTGTACGAAGCGGGGCTGACACTGACGGGAAACTCATGAATGGGGAAAACGAACAATGCTTGAAAGAGTATTAGATTATCTAGGAAAACCTACCTAACTAGAGTATCTATGAACCTACCTAGGTAGATACTGTAGTTAGGTAAAGATACACTAGACTAGAAACACTAGTCTTTCCCAGTACACACTTCATCTTGCTGCTAGCAAGATGAAGTCGTGGAAGAGAACTAGATAGGTACTAATATGATGGTACAAGAATCGAGCCATCTTAAAATAAGCTCATGTGTATATATTAAACTTAATAAACACATTCAAAAAAAATTAGTTTGGTACCTAGTTACACTTGTTAGGTAACTAGTTACAGTAGTCAGGTAACCAGATATACTAGTTAGATACCTAATTCCATTAGTTACCTAACTAGTTAGTCAACTATTTATACTTGTTTTCATTATTAATTACTGTAAGTTACACTAGTTACCTAACTAGTTACACTAGTTACCTAACTAGCTACACTAGTTAACTAACAAGGTAATTGCACTAGTTACCTAAAAAGGTTACCGACTAGTTACCTAACAAGGTTGCCGCACTAGTTACTTAACGAGGTTACCGCACTGGTTAGGTACCTAGTTAACTGGTTAGGTACCTAGGTAACTGGTTAGGTACCTAGGTAACTGGTTAGGTACCTAGGTAACTGGTTAGGTACCAAGGTACACTGGTTAGTGGTTATGTACCAAGGTACACTGGTTAGTGGTTAGGTACCTAGGTACACTGGTTAGTGGTTATGTACCAAGGTACACTGGTTAGTGGTTAGGTACCTAGGTACACTGGTTAGTGGTTATGTACCAAGGTACACTGGTTAGTGGTTAGGTACCAAGGTACACTGGTTAGTGGTTATGTACCAAGGTACACTGGTTAGTGGTTAGGTACCAAGGTACACTGGTTAGTGGTTAGGTACCAAGGTACACTGGTTAGTGGTTATGTACCAAGGTACACTGGTTAGTGGTTATGTACCAAGGTACACTGGTTAGTGGTTAGGTACCAAGGTACACTGGTTAGTGGTTAGGTACCAAGGTACACTGGTTAGTGGTTATGTACCAAGGTACACTGGTTAGTGGTTAGGTACCAAGGTACACTGGTTAGTGGTTAGGTACCTAGGTACAATGATTAGTGGTTAGGTACCAAGGTACACTGGTTAGTGGTTAGGTACCAAGGTACACTGGTTAGTGGTTAGGTACCAAGGTACACTGGTTAGTGGTTAGGTACCTAGGTACACTGATTAGTGGTTAGGTACCAAGGTACACTGATTAGTGGTTAGGTACACTGGTTAGTGGTTAAGTACCTAGGTACACTTGTTAGTGGTTAGGTACCAAGGTACACTGGTTAGTGGTTATGTACCTAGGTACACTGGTTAGTGGTTATGTACCTAGGTGCACTGGTTAGTGGTTATGTACCAAGGTACACTGGTTAGTGGTTATGTACCAAGGTACACTGGTTAGTGGTTATGTACCTAGGTGCACTGGTTAGTGGTTATGTACCAAGGTGCACTGGTTAGTGGTTATGTACCAAGGTGCACTGGTTAGTGGTTATGTACCAAGGTGCACTGGTTAGTGGTTAGGTACCAAGGTACACTGGTTAGTGGTTAGGTACCTAGGTACACTGGTAAGTGTCCAGGTACCTAGGTACACTGGTTAGTGGTTATGTACCTAGGTACTCTGGTTAGCTAGTTACAAGAGGGAGACTAGTATCCGAGGGACTATATACAGTATACTAAGGGGTAAAGTCCAGAGCCCTCCCCCCCCCCCACGGTCATGAGCTCCCCCGGTCATGAGCCCCCTAGGTCATAAGCCCTCACCGGTCACGAACCCCACTCCCTATTATCTTAATCCTTACTTAGTTAAACAAATGAAGAACTACTTAGATAGAAATAACTGAGAGTTGCTAATGTAGTTTGTTGTATCCGCTAGTTTGTTGTAAACATGCTCTATACTCCATTATTTACAGTTAATCTTCTGAAAAATAAAAACTAGATACTTACATGTCCGAAAATAATATAGAACCTCATCAATGTCTCATATACTGTTTTTATTTGATGAATATAATTATTATTAAGGAATATAATAAGTCATAATTAGCTCTAAATTCATTTGTGAATAGTTTATATTTTTGTTACTGTAAATTAACAAATAAATAAAAATTAATCATTTTCCCTTCAGTTTATTGGTGATACCTAAGTAAGTAGTGTCTCAGATGATTGACAGTGGTACAAGCAGTGGCATAAGTCAGGTAGCCAGTGGAAGTGACTGTATCTTCGCGGGCTTCATACACATACAGTCATGCACTTCACCTATGAATGACCAATGATTAGAACACTAAATTAAATCATTTGTGAATACAAATATATTTGTATGATGTTGTAAATAAAATATCAGTTTATACAAAATATTAGCATATACATAGTTAACTAGAAGATAATTTCTATCTGTGCAATTATTAATCACTCCTTCTCTCCACCACCTCCCCCCTCCCCTGAGTAACTAGTTACACCTCTCCTCACCCTATACCCCCCCCCCCCAAATCACAAAGTACCTTCTTGAATGATGCGATGAAACTGTAGAAAATACTTTCTTATGTGAAAGAAATATAACTTTGCTGAATTATTGAAACCCTTTTTACTCACATCTTGCAATGTATTATAAAATGAATTACTTTATTACTAGGTTCTGATTTTAACTTGCAGATTGCAGAAGGTTATACTTTAGGCGGCTTTTATTTATTTGTAATCTTGCTAGGTACTCGCATAAATCAAAAAGGTTTCAATCAAATTAATCAAATTGCCTTACAATTTTTGAGCGGTTGGTCATTATCCAGGAACCAGTTGGTTAGATTTTACAGATTGTTACAATAATTATTTGAAGATATTATGTTATTTGTTATTTTGTGTTTTGTTATTTGAACATATTATGATTAGGTAATTGGTAAAAATAACTTGCATAGTAAACTAATCACTAAATTATTGGCTCTATCTATCAAAATGGTTTCTGCATATTGACCAATCGATCCACCAAGTTTCATGCAATATGGTACAATACTTTTTGAGTTATAAATGACCTTGACCTTTGACCGGATCGCTTCCAAAATTCTACCAGATCTTTCCTGGTCATTGACCAATTAAACCATCAAATTTCAGACAATTTGGTCGAATAATTTTTAAGTTACAAATGGCCTTGACCTTGATCATTGACCTTTGACCTGATCACTCCTAAAATCTATCAAAATGGTTCCTGCATATTGACCAATCGATCCATCAAGTTTCATGCAATATGGTTCGATACTTTTTGTGTTATAAATGACCGTGACCTTGACCTTTGACCGGGTCACAGGACATGGACCAATCGTTTCACCAAATTACAGGTAATTTGTTTGAACACTTTTTCAGTTAAGCGGATAACAAGATGATAAATAAATAAATAAATTCCGATGAAAATATAACCTTCCGCAAGATTGCAAAGGTAATTGAATAACACTGGGTATATAGTACAATAAAGGGGGACAGGTGAGGGTAGCGCTAGGGTTAGTTGCGGGATGTGTGCTATCCTCCAATAATTTCATTGATAAAATACTTATTTCTTTCCTAATAATATTTACCTTGTTGGCAATATACCATGTACATTTAAGTTTATTTCACAACACTGAATCAGTCACAGTTAACATGTACTGCAAATCATATCATATTTCTACTTGTGTAAATAAATAAAAATAAATATTTTAATGTTCCCTAATGTAAATACAGCGCGCACTCGCATGTAATCTGTAAAATAACGTACATAATAATAATGTGGACATGTGAACTGTAACAAAGTATCTTTTAATATATGGATAACTGTTTCAAATAATTACTAATTAGTTATGGGTTTCTGGTATTTATATGAATAATAATTAAATATAAAAGATAGGAGTATCAGTGGAATAATGATGCCATGATTGATTGATACTGGTTATTTTATTGCACTCTGAAATCTGAATAGAGAGTCAAACACAAAAGCGCGCCAAATCTCCCTAACTTCCCCCCCCCCCCTAACCTCTTACACACACCATCTCAACTTTGAGTAATGAGTGAGTTAAGTTTTAGGCGGTGACTGAGTTTGTTTATTATGTGACTTATGATAAATCAGAATATATAAATAGGCAATTTCATTTATGTAACAAATAAATAAACGATTTACTAATTATGACATATTTGTACTAGTAACCGGGACAATTACATACAATACAATTACATTGTATATTGTACGAGTAGGTATATATATCAATAATGTAGTCTTTAAAATTCCATGACCTAAAATATTTTATATACTTCAATATGTTTATATATAGTAATTTTACAATCAGTACCTATCTCATTGTTAATAAAATCTAACTTATTTTATTTTTTAATTAAAATGTGACTATAGATTCGTCTTCTTAATTTCAAGAAAGACATCCTAATCTGGTGATGAAAGTTAAAAGGAGAGTCGCACACACATACACACATGCAAGCTCATTGGTCAACCTCAGACTCAAAGGAACTAGAGGACCAAAATTAATATTTTTTTTTTTTTCACCAATATTTTATATACTGTCACAGTCGTTTATAAATATCAGTCTACAAAGAAATATAAGCACAGAGTTAAATGGTAATTCATTTTTCTCAGCGCAATCATTTACTCCACTCTTTTTCAATATGTGAAATAGTATGAGTATATATGCAACATCACCTCTCCCCCCCCCCCCCCCCACGACACACACCCCAGTAAGCCACCTACCTACTAGAAAAATACACAAAATTAACAACTCTTGGACTGTAAAGAAAAACTTACATAGCCAGTCTGTAAATCAATCGAAAAATTGATATTATTTATCGTTAAATGTATTGTAGAATATATTTTTATTTACCTAGCTTTAGCGTCATTGAATATGACTTATTTCCAACGTACTAATATTATTAATCTTTTACTAGGGACGTCCCATATTTTATTTTTCTCGTTTTCATTTGAGATTGAAATAAAAATTATTATTAAATAGATATACTCAATTATTAACTAATCTAAATAATAAAATTCATTTTTCCTAATTCTATTACATCGTTTAATGCAGTTTTTTGTTTGGTTTGGGGGGGGGGATATACATACATACGCGATATACATACATATACCCAATAAACATAGGTACAGTCTCGACAATGATCTACGCGTTTCTAGGATCATTGAAAATGCGCGACTATCTCGAGATTGTGCAAGGCACGTAAAGGGTATGGTATGAAGCAGGACCAACAGTGATGGAGTAGATAGATAATGAATTATTTATGCATTTAATTGGTTCATTTAATCAAAATATGATAGTTAAAGCTACACATGATAACTTAGTAAGATATTGGTATTTAAGCTTGAGTTAATTACTAAAGAAATCTGAACAAAACTGGTGTTATATAATTTTACTGAGATACGTAAGGTTCTACCAAACGTTTGGAATTAACCTCCATTTATTTCAAAGGAGGCTCATAACCGGGGGGTGTAGGTCATGAGCCCCCCCCCCTGCTCTTGAGCCCCCCTGTTTTTTAATCCTTATTTAGGTATACCTATATCATTTAATCCTTATTGACACTTTTGTAGTTCATTATAGATTAAACATAAAATATATGTATATCGGGGGGCGTGCCGCCTCTTGAACCCCCTACCAGGTCTTTAAACAATCATGAAGTGTGCAGTACAACAAACTAGCTGATACAACAAACTACATCAGCAACTCTCAGTTATTTCTATCTAAGTAGTCCTTCATTTTTTTAACTAGAACTAGGTAAATAAGGATTAAAAAAACAGGGAGGGGGGCTCGTGACCGGGGGGGGGGGCTTATGACCTAGGAGGGCTATTGACCGTACCGCGACCCCGAGGATGGGGGGGAGGGGGGTTGGGCTTATGACCGTACCCCGAGGAGGGTACACTTGAAGGTCGTTTGCATGCAGCGATTGTTGCGATCATCGTTCAGCGATGATTGCGCAGCAATATAAACACATTGAATACTGTCCAGCGATAATCAATCGTTGCAAAACAGCCCCGTTGAAATTGCATTTAACTAGTGCTCACTGCTCAGTGATATTCGCCGGGCGACGATTGCTGATTGAAGATCGCAACAGTCGCTGAATGCAAAACGTACCTTTAAAGCCAGTGGCTAGAGCCGCTGTGTCTAATAGTAATTTTTACATCTCCCTTTTTTTGTGGACGGTAAATAAATGAATCGTAATAAGCAAGGTATATTAACTTAACAAGGTATGCTAAGCCTTTTTACGAATTTTAGACTCCTCTGCGCATAAACAAATACGCATATACGAACATACGGCCGTGTGCCCCTGCAATAATAGATACAGCTACTTAATTAGTTATTTGTATATAAGAATTTTTGCCGTGGTTGTTTATGCTGTGTGCGGATGCAATGAAAAAAGTGTAATTGTTCTGATTAAATTATTTAGGTTTTCTAAAAATGTAGGAATTAGGAAGAAATAGACAGGATAAGAAGAGACAGGATCGACAGCTCTTACATAAACGTAATTTGAAGAAAAACAATACGTTTTTCCCTATTAAACCTCACTAAAAAATATATGAAAAGTTTTCACAATGCTGAATACAGCCAATTTAGTCCAAAAAAACAAGTTGAAAGGCATTTTATTCTAAACAGAATGAATAACAGACCTTGTTTCTATGTAAAAATAATTATCATGGGGCACACGGCCGCACACCAGCCAGCGTCTTTCACAACAAAACTGTAATCATCTTGATATGAACCTGCGCAATACTCTACCTTGTAGTTAATATACCTTGGCAATAAGAAACAAATTTTGCTGTTAATTCAGGTATCTTTGGTATTGAATTAATTTTCAATATTTATATATTAATAATATTAATATATTAATTAATGAATAATTTAATTAATTAAGTAAAACTGACGGTCGTAGAGCGGCTACAGTCGATCGTAACATTGGAAAGCATATCGGCGGCTGCAACTGTACGGCTCTAGTCGCCGCATTGAAAGTTCACTAGTACATGGAGTACCTTGTGAAATAGTGTACACAAGTCCCTGACGCACACGTGTAAAATTCTGGGAAACATCTTCAATCTTCATGGAAATATTGTTAACTATTTTATATAAGCATTAATATATTAGTTTTTTATTGATTGCATTATGGTAATTCTATGAATCCTTAATATATAAGACACCAATAACAGATTATAAAGATGTCATGAGTCACGACGTCACTGTGTATGTACACTTCTAAAAGGGGCGCGAAACCTCCACCCTCTCCCCCACTCTTGCCTGTGTACGTTCCTATTAAAAGTAATGATTGCATAGTAGTAGGAATGGAATATATAATTATATTGATTATTATACTAATATGAATGGGATATAATGTGGAACTATCCGTTAACTCACAGCTTACCCTATATTCTAAAAAAATATGTTCCTATGTTTCAATTTCATACTAAATATGTTATCTTCACAAATATCGCAGCGGTGATCCATATTGAAGGGTGCAATAGTATTACAATTTCTGAATAGTTTAAATCTGAATTTGTGTTCTTTTTTGCATTCACCGATATCGGGTAGCTTTACTACAGTTTCGTCACATACGGTGGATGGTGATTTTGCTCACAGAGCCACTTTCCTTTCTGACTGCTTCTTCCAGTCCCTTGTATGTAATTTCCTTATGACATCTGCGATATGGCCCTTGATTCTAAAGTAGACGTTAAAACCCTTACTGAAATTTAATATTTAATTATTTATTTTACATCACTAAAATAAATAAAGTTAGCATTAATGTGTATGCATATTTTTAAATTCATTTAACAAAAATGTACGTATTATGTATTCGAATATCAGTCACAATTTTCATTCAAAATCTTTTTATTACAGTGATGATATATGGTGAGTACCTATTAGTTTCTTACAATTCGATCGATCTATCTGATTCTATCAGATAATGAGTAAACTGTCTGGAACAAAAGTGCTTATAAAACATACTCAGTATTTCTTCTTTGAAATTGAATATTGTGATTTAAATGAAAACTTAAATTTTATGTTGAGTTACTATAAGACATCACCCAGTAATTGCCATATATTTGATATTTTTTAGCGATTTATTTTGAAATAATAGATTAGTTACCTCAGAGCCCATGATAACATATTATTTCGGAATAAAAATGTCTTGGACGTATTCAGTGTATAACGCGTCTTCTTTGCGCGGTTTTGTTTTGTAAGAATGTACAAACCAATGTTTATATTGACATTTTATAAAAAGCTTTAAGATGGAATAAGGTTGTTATTCATAATTCATGAATGATATCGATGCATAATTTTGATAGTGTTTCCTCATAAGTCATATGCACTAAAATTTAAATCAGTATGAAAGTTTTGGTAAGATAGGGAAGGTGTGTGGGGGGGGGAAGGGGGTATATTAAAGGGTCACAAGCACCAATGGCTGCACTCACAGATGGAAAAAGAAAATGAAGAGGTGTTACATTTTTATGTGTTATTTCACGTTTTACTTTTTCATTAAAATATAAATAATAAATAGAAGAGCTTAGCCCAAGCACTGTCCTCTTTAACTGCAAGTAGTTTGAAAAAATGATAAACAAGTAAAAAAAAATACATAGTCCAAATTACAACAGTTTGGGGCCAAAGAGACTCTACCCCCTTCTCTCCCATTCACCAAAGACAGCTAACGGATGCCAAATTACAACAGTTTGGGGCCAAAGAGACTCCACCCCCTTCTCTCCCATTCACCAAAGACAGCTAACGGATAGAGCTCTTGGGTGCTAAGTTTTAAAATCACGGTATGTTGCTAGGTACCGAGTTTATTTAGGGAAAAAAATCAAATAATTCATACCTATCGATAGGGTAAGTTCTGAGTTATCGGACGGTTACAGATTTACGAATAAGTAAAAAAGGTTAAAATGAGAGTTAAATAAATAGTTATAATACATTTGCTTACTTGCTCAAAAATATGGAACCGTTCGATAATCGGAACTTATCCTAATTAGTCAGGTACCTAAAGTGTAAATAACTAATCAATATTCTTAAATCTAATTATTTATTTAAATTTACATCTCAATTAAATAACTGAACTATAATAAACAATGAATTCAATCAATCATACTTAAAAATGCTATCATTATCACTCAATATATCACAAATCTTCATTCAAATAACGGTCAAAATAATACATCTTATTATCCATACTATGTGATAAGCCTACCTAATTGGATTTTAATATTTTATTAATGTTTCTTTTAGAAACACAAGAAGTGATGAAACTGTATGATTATTAAAGATAATCAAAATTCATATCCTATAATAATTGTATATGTCAGTTCAATATTATAATATAATTTAAGTATAACAAAATACATTTCTATCATTTGACAATGCTAAGTTTTCTGCAGTTCAAGGCTAATAAATAATTTGTTACACATTACGGTTAGTAGCTACTGATAGAGAGGGAGGGGTGGGGATCTGTACTTAAACACTGATATACAGTTTGGGGAAAAATATTTTGGCGGTAAATGATTACAGAGTGAACAAATAACCTATTTGACCGTGAACTTCTATTTCTATATCAGTTTATATTTATTTACAACTAAATACAATACATTTGTGTTAACATATAGTTAAGTTTCAGCGTATTAGTCACTGGTCATTCTTCATAACCATGAATGTGTGTACGTATGATTGTTCCCATAAAATCGCTTACACTAGTGGACTAACATGTTGATTTCTCAAACACTGTTTATCGTATTCGCTGTCAAAGAAAATGTTGACTTTAAGACTTAATATACTAGTTCGTGATTATAAGGGATAAATATTTCTTTAAATTTTATATTATACCGATAGCGCTATAAACAGTGTAAATATATTGAAATTCAAATTATTTTCGGGCATAGAAGTTTAATTTATTGAAAGATACAAATGTAGTTAAGTAGTTAGTTACTCGTTAGGTACATAGAGTCACTATTTTGTATAGTAGAAATTACCTTCCAAAATTGGTTCGTTAATTACTAAATATGTACATAGCTACTATAATCAGGTATAAATAAGTTAGGGACCTACAATCTACATACTCTAATAACAAAGATAATATAAGATAGACGCTCAACTCCATCTTATAAAATACAGAGTATGTTTGCACTGACGTCAGCACTGTGACCCAACTTCTAGCCAATCATCGTTAAGGTATACCTACAACTTAGTGTGGTCTAAGACAATATGCTACCTATTTGTTTATACTCGTTTGGTATACCTAGTTATGAATATTCTCCGAATAGATGGTAGATTATATTCAAAATACTAAATTGAACCACATATGCGATCTTGTAAACTTAATTAATAATAAAGTAATTATTTTTCTGATTCCTAATAAGTAGAGAATATTTATATTTCTAATGACTTCACACGTTAAGACTAAAGATTATCCTTCTGTGAATATAAAGGGGGGACGGGGGGTCGTACGTTTATTATTGTTTGGTGTGACGTATGCTACTGATCGCTTCTGATTGGTTGTTATTATTTTTGCATGTGCCCTATCAAGTTGAGCGTCTATCTTATATTGTCTTTGCTAATAATTGGGATATTATTAGGTACCTAGAAACATCAGTTGGTTAATTACTAGTTAGGTACCTAGATACTACAGTTTGACAGTTATGAACTGAGTACCTACTTAAGGTTGGGGTACGCTCAAACGGCAAAGGGCCCCCTCCCCCCCCCCCCCCCGGTCATGAGCCCTCCCCCAACCCTGGTCACGAGCCCCCCTCCCTTTTTTGTAAATCCTTATTTACCTAGTTGAACAAATGAAGAACTACTTAGATAGAGATAACTGAGAGTTGCTAATGTTGTTTGTTGTACTGCACACTTCATGACTGTTTAATGACCTGGTAGGGGGTTGGGCGGTACGCCCCCCGATATTCATATATTTCATGTTTAATCATTAATGAACTACAAAAGTGTCAATAAGGATTAAATAATATAGGTAAATAAGAATTAAAAAACAGGGGGTGGGAGACCTACACCCTTTACGTTAGGTATCGAGATACACTTTTTGAGTTAACACAAATCAAATTAGATAGTTAGATACACTAGTTGGTTAATCATGAGTTAGGTACAAGATACACTAGTTGAGGAGGTAAAAGTTAGTGCACTAAGAAGTTGTAACAGCTACAACTTTCTGTGTTATTTCTCTTTTTATTTTTTAATTAAAATAAAAATGATTATTAAATAGATCGATATACTCAATTAAAAAATAATCCAAATAATAAAATAATACTTTTTCTTTCGTTTTTTTAAATTTTATATTCCTTTCTTAGTTGCCTCTATTTCTAATATGAATTTGTAAGATGCAATCATTCATTCTATTTCATCATTTAAATGTAGTACGTTGTATCCGCTAGTTTGTTACATATATACCTTATGTACATATATTTGTTGTTAAATCAGATATAACATGCAAAAATGTCGGACTAATGTGGCGTCGGACTAAGTAGGAGTCGGACTAATGAGGCGTCGAAAAAATGATGCGTCGGACCAATGATTAGTAACCTAAACTCGACTAGTACTTATATTATCAACTTCCAATTTCCTGACCGTATTATTTCGTAAATATTAATTGCAAATATTCTTTAATCTGTTGGTTCCTAAGTCAATCTATACTATAATATAAATAATTCCTATCAGTACAAAAAATCTTCAATTCAAACATTTAAACCAATAGGAAGGTATTTTTCGTCTATTAGTTATTAAAAAATAACTAAATAACTAACTAATAATTAAAAAATAACTAAATAACTAACTAATAATTAAAAAATAACTAAATAATTATAATATTCAAACATTGGTAGACAGCTAACTGAAATAAATATTTTGTATTGAGTTGACTAATTTACGAATTATCGGACGTATTTTGTGATGTGAGTCTGACTCTAATGATACTATTGATATAAGTACCATCCTACTATTGGTTTGTTGATTTAAAACTATATAGGTAGATAATGCTATTAAATTTCTTAATTTCTAAAATAAATAAAGCTATCAGTGCTCAGCCTTAAATTTTTAAATAAATTGATATAGGTAGTAGGTTAAGCTACGAATCATCGGGCAGTTTCACATTTTCGGTCATATAAGAGAAAATTCATTAATTATTTTTAATTGGCATTCGTATAATTATCACTATTACCTATTAAAATAAAGAGTATATAATATATTTTATGGTAATGTTTATTTTTTCTCCTCTGACCGAAAATGTGGAATTGTCCAATAATTCATAACTTACCCCAGATAACCATGCATTGGTACACATAGTTGATAATGACGTATGGTAAAATACATTCATCTGAATAAGTTTTATAAACTTCATATTGTAAGTATTTTTTATGAAAGATTCATTCATGTAGGTAGTACCTATTGAAATTTGAATGTATTTTGAAGCTTATGAAATTGGCGTGAAAAAGTGGCACTAATGTGTCACTTACATACATACAAGTTAAATGTATCGTTAAAATGAGAGTAGAGGAGTAATAGAATGATGAATATATTAAGGTACGCAATACATGTAATAATGGGGATACAAGTATTACTGAAGAAATATAATTTAATTTTTCAGTGTAAAGCTTAGTGTGATCTATGTTTAAAGATTAATAATTATTATTGCATTGTCAAAAAAATGTTAGTTTTTCTTGCAAAAATTGAATACCATTTGACAAACTGTTACCTAGGTAATACTAATACTAACCTCAATAATTATATTATACACGCAAAATTTAAAAAAATACAATTTCTTACATACCTAACTAACTAGGGTCACTATTTTAACTTTCACCCCCCAAGAAAGAAACTATTAAAATATAAACTGTATCAAAATCCCCTAATTATTCGACTTAGAGATATAGGATTCGTTTCATTCTGCTTAGAATTTTTCACTCTACTACTGTTCAGTCCGTTTCATCAAATTCTTATTCTCAAAAATGATGATATTGAAATTTAAAAAAAAAAACATTTTTTAAAATGTGGTTACATTTTCCCATAGACTTTTTGCACGTTGTGGATCCAAATCTATATTCTTCAATTTGCTGAATTTCAAATTCAAATTTCCTTTTTGGTATTATTTGTATTTGTAGTTAAGATACTAATTTTTCTGTTAATTAATATTTATTTGTGCAATATATTTAATCAAATGAAATTTAATGAAATTTGAGATAAATTAATTTAAAAATACCCCCTTCCTAGTACACGTCCCTATAACATTTAGGGACGTGAACCAAGAAAGGGGTATTTAGATGTATTCATGTGAATGATTTTTATGTAAATAAACTTTATGTAAAATGTGGGCCATGAAATATATTGATAGGCCAATTAAAATGGTGGATTTTGGAGATTATTTTGGTGGGCGATGATAGATTATTTTGGTTGGCAATGAAACATTTCAGGATGGGCAATGAATGGAAGATTATGGTAGTGAGTTGTTTGGTGAGTAGTGAATTGCAGGGTGAGAACTGAGTAGTGAGTTGTATGGTGAGTAGTGAGTTGTATAGTGAGTGGTGAGTTGCATGGTGAGTAGTGAGTTGCATGGGGAGTGGTGAGTTGTATAGTGAGTGGTGAGTTGCATGGTGAATAGTGAGTTGCATGGTGAGTAGTGAGTTGAATGGTGAATAGTGAGTTGCATGGTGAGTAGTGAGTTGTATGGTGAGTAGTGAGTTGTATGGTCAGTTGTGAGTTGTATGGTGAGTAATGAGTTGTATGGTGAGTAGTGAGTTGCATGGTGAGTGGTGATTTGCATGGTGAGTGGTGAGTTGCATGATGGAATGCATGGGGAGTGGTGAGTTGTATGGTGAATGGTGAGTTGCATGGTGAGTAGCGAGTGGTAGGGTGAGTGGTGAGTTTTATGGTGAGTAATTAGTTGTATGGGGAGTAGTGAGTTGTATAGTGAATAGTGAGTTGTGTGGTGAGTAGCGAGTTGTAGGGTGAGTGGTGAGTTTTATGGTGAGTAGTGAGTTGCATGGGGAGTGGTGAGTTGTATGGTGAGTTGCGAGTTGTATAGTGAGTGGTGAGTAGTGAGTTGTATGGTGAGTAGCGAGTTGTATAGTGAGTGGTGAGTAGTGAGTTGTATTGTGAGTAGTGAGTTGTATGATTAGTAGTGAGTTGTATGATGAGTAGTGAGTTGTATGGTGAGTAGTGAGTTGTATGGTGAATGATGAGTAGTGAGTTGTATGGTGAGTAGCGAGTTGTAAGGTGAGTGGTGAGTTTTATGGTGAGTAGTGAGTTGCATGGGGAGTGGTGAGTTGTTTGGTGAGTAGCGAGTTGTATAGTGAGTGGTGAGTAGTGAGTTGTATGATGAGTAGTGAGTTGTATGATGAGTATTGAGTTGTATGGTGAGTGGTGAGTTGTATGGTGAATGATGAATAGTGAGTTGTATGGTGAATGATGAGTAGTGAGTTGTATGGTGAGTAGCGAGTTCTAGGGTGAGTGGTGAGTTTTATGGTGAGTAGTGAGTTGCATGGGGAGTGGTGAGTTGTATGGTGAGTAGTGAGTTGTATAGTGAGTGGTGAGTTGTATAGTGAGTGGTGAGTTGCATGGTGAGTAGTGAGTTGTATGATGAGTAGTAAGTTGTATGGTGAGTGGTGAGTTGTATGGTGAGTGTTGAGTTGTATGGTGAGTAGTGAGTTGTATGGTGAATGGTGAGTTGTATGGTGAGTAGTGAGTGGTGGGTTGCATGGTGAGTAGTGAGTTGTATGGTGAGTAGTGAGTTGTATGGTGAATGATGAGTAGTGAGTTGTATGGTGAATGGTGAGTTGCATTCATTTTTATTCTCAGTATATTTAGTAATAATTATATATATTAACATATTTAGTATATTTAGTAGTAAATTATCTCTAATATAAATTTTAGTAAAAGTTAAATATAAAAAACTAGTAAGAGTTCATATTTAAGGTTAATAATGAGATATATTCTTTTTAAACATAATATTTTGCGTCAAAACTTATAATAATTTGGCTTGAACCAGTAGTAAATGAAATAAATTGACTCCTATTTGTTAAAACTTATATTCACAATTTAAAAAATATTTAAAAAATGTTCAATTATTCTCCTGTGAGATTTATATTGGAGAAGCTGACAAGCTGTCCAGTTATTAATTTAAATCATGAATATTTATGAAATATGTTATCACTAAATATTTAAAAAATATAATAATAATTGAAAGAAAAATGATAATTCTCCGTACATAAATTTTTCATTATAAACTATATATTTTTTTTGACAATAATTTACATTTATAATCTCAATAAAAAGATAATTTTTTTATAGTTACATCTATCACAGTCCACCATTGAAATAGTTTTCAATGAATGAGCAATATTTTAGAAAATGAATTTCAACCAATCAGAGGCTGCGTAACATAACTTGCGTAGAGCACTCTTCACACGCTGTAACACATACATTGAATAATGATCTACGCATAACACTGGCGCGCGTAAATCACTCTTCACTCACTCACTTGCAACGCCTGTGATCTACGCGCGTAGATCACTTTACGTGTCACGATTTGCCGTTTTTATAGTAATCTACACGCGTAGAGCACTTTACATTTGGTGTTATTCTACATAATTATTGAGGGATCTACGCGCGTAGAGCACTATACAACTCTCGCGTAGATCACTAATAAAAGTTACTCTTCAATTGTTCGTTAGAGCAATTGTTTTTCGAGCAATTGTCTTTCGAGCAATTGTTCTTTCGAGCAATTGTTCATTCGAGCAATTGTTTTTCGAGCAATTGTTTTCGAGCAATTGTCTTTCGAGCAATTGTTTTCGAGCAATTTACCGGTTACCATAATCTATATTTCATTTGCTTAATTATGGTAATCCGAATAGAGGGTTGTAGCTGGAGTTAATCAAATTCAGTGGAAATGCAATTATTTGGGTATTGCAAGCAATATTATTAGATAATAGGGCTTAATTTATGTATATTATTATCCCCTGGTTATAATTGTTTCTGGGAAAACATAGCATTAACATTGTTAGAAATATTATTATATTGTTACAACATTGCCAATATTGTTACAACATTGCCAATATTGTTACAACATTGCCAATATTGTTACAACATTGCCAATATTGTTACAACATTGCCAATATTGTTACAACAAAGTTAATGTTGTAACAACAAAGTTAATTTTGTAACAATATTAGCATTGTTGTAACAATATTGGCAATGTTGTTACAATGCTGGGACAATGTTGTCCGTACAAGTATTGCTACTTGGGTTAGTTTAACTCAACCATTGGATAATCCCACCATGAAAGATCCACCATTTCGAAAATATTAACAGAATGTAAAATTGAAGTTACTTGCTTTTTTGTTGTAGTTCCAGTGAAATTTTATAATAAAATGTATACTCTAGGAGTCTAAGTGATGCATAATAAATGAGCAAATCTCTATTTAAAATAAAAATCAATTTACTGAATCCTCTCAAGAGGTATTTGATCCTGTCTATGACTTGAGGTCGAAGTTAATTAGTGTATCACAATTTATCTCCTTTAACCTATTTTGAAAATATCATAACGCATCTTATTTAAACTTTATATTTGTAACAGCTCATTGAACAGTTTCGAAAAAAATTGGCCTGCGTGGGAGTTACTTCATTCTAAATCTTATAATATGGTCGATATTGAAACATCATATTTCAGTACGTGATAAGTTTAATAATTTTAGTTAAAGCTTTCACCATGGTAGTGTAAGATTTAAAAATATGGGCACATTAGGATAACGATAAGGATATTTATTGATGAATAAAGAAAATTTGGTACTAGGACAACTCTCCACCAGACAATTCGCCACCGGACTACTCGCCGCGGACAATTTGCTGGGAGGTCAACTCGCCGCTAGGACAACTCACCACCAGGACAACTCGCCTCGTCATTAATGTTTTAACGGTGTTTACATCATATTTTTATTTTTCAAAAATATTATAAATTTTAACAAGGATTTATTTATATACGCTCAATACTGACATAAACCAGTAGTTGACAAATTTCATTATTTCAATTTAATAGTTTCATTTGTTGTCATATTTTCTCTGTTAAAATATTTTGGGCCGCAAAAATATTAGAGCTGTTAATTTAAATTTAGTGGAGGGTTTGAAGTCTGCTTCGAAACGAAGGGCCTTGTAGTTGAAGTCAAAATCAAATTAAATACAAGGGACAGGAAGAAGAAATCAGAAAGTAAAATGGTTCCTTGAACAAAAGCACCAACCACCAGTCCATTACAATGCTCCATTTCTCATGTATGCAGAAAAGTTACCTCGTTGATGTGATCATTTACCAAGGAATGATGTGAATAGGGATAAAGCACCGGTAACATCACTAACGAATAGAAGACTCACGACTTAACACAAAAATCTAAGACCCCGTAGTTAAATAACTTTTTATTTGCACTGATGTACTAGTTAAAAATTGAAGTGATTTTCACGTAGAAGACACCAGAAATGTTTTCTTTCCAATAGCAAAAAATAGTTTATAGCAAAATACTTTCAAATGAACGAATAAAGTTATTATTAATTTACAACTCACGCTATGTTCATAATAGTTTAGATTATTTGTTTATTAAAAAAAACATTCTTATCTTTTTAAATGGAAAATAAAACATCAAAAAGGGCTAAGAATTTTTTTTGACAGCACACGATTTATGTACATAATATTTCTTATATATATATGTTTCGTACGGCGGTAAACCATAAATCACATGGATATTTGTTCTAACGGCGAATTGTCCTAGCGGCGCGTTGTCCTCACGGCGAATTTTCCGCGGCGAAGTGTCCAGCGGCGAGACCAGAAAATTTACATCATTTTGTTCAAGTCCTTATATAATTCCTTTATTTAGGAAATTTGTGCGATGGTATAGTTAGTATACTGCATACAAATTATTATATAATTAATATAATGATATAACTTATTTTTCATTTAAGTTTCAAAATATGTACAATGTCACTAATATAAAGGATAATCAAAAGGGACCCACATTTTGGATTACTGTGGCAGCAGAATTTTACTGTAGAATTAATTAATTAAATTTATTCATAATATACACTTAATTGAAAATACCCTTGAAACAATAGTTTGATCCGTCTCTTATTTATTTCGTACATTCGCGTCTTAGCTTATCCTTTGATCTAATAATTCATGAACTTTTTAACTAATGAAATGTTGTCTGGTACCACCAAAAACACATTTTTAAATTATTTTTGTTTAAAGTAACTAAGAATTAAGCGGTGGAATTTTCCATCCGTAGAATATTCCATGTTGGAACTTTCCTTAGTGGAAATTACCTAGAATCCTTGAAAGCTTCTGAAAATTGATCTTTTTGACATTTTCTATTCAATTTTAGTAATGATAGTAGTTCCATGAGAAGAAAGTTATGGTGGAGCCAGCGAAGATTCAAAGGGGATTAAATTTAATCTTCTATATAGCCCCACCATAATATTTCATTTTGGGTATATCCCAATGTAATTAATTCACTCGTTTGATTCTAAAGCCTAAAATTAAACTTCACGGACAGTGTGATCTCAAAGGAAGACTAGAAATTAAAACTCCAGATATGCAAATTATTTTATTATATTCTGTAAGTCAGATGAATGGAATATAACATATAGAACATCGGACTCGTAAATATTACATGTATTTATTAGCATAAAAGGAATTACACTAACTTTTATAATGTATTTGTTTGCTATTTTTGATACTGCATTAAGTTTGAATAATTTAATTGAAGACCGTAATTCATTAGATTAAAGTTAGTCATCAACTTCTTTTTTTAAATTACTTTTATTTTATTTTATTGCATAAAGAACGATTTAATTCAAATTTCTAATTCCTACATATAGTTTGAGGTGAGCCTAGTTAGTTCTATCTTTTTTTTCAAAAAACGATTGGTTTGAATTCACGTTTAATATGATAATGTATATTCTATTACCATATACTTTAAATTATCCAAACTCAGTCCGGCTTCTCTTCTTCAGGTATATAGACGCTTTGTACTGATTTCTTTAGAACCGTTATTATGTGAGACGATTTAAGAAAAGTGATTCGGTGTTAGTCTTGTTTATCTGAGGAAGCGTTCTCAAACTAAACCAATCGTAAAAATTCTATAACAAAGTAATTTCTAAATTCTATTTCTCGTTTACCGAAAATACTAATTTTTCATGCTTATTTTATTAGTTTCAATATCATCTATATATTAAATTATCAAAAAAATTGCTGTTTTAATATATACTTTGTACAATTAATGACGATAATTTTATCATCATTTGTGAATAAAAACGCCCTATTTCTATTTTAAATTCTAGCCACCCATCGTTAGCCATTATATAAAGGAATAAATATTCACTTTTCATTGCAAGTTGTCATTAGTGTTCATAAATAACTGTCTTTATTCTAAACATGATATTATATTTCAGTGGTTAATGTAATGATTTTTATGTAACTCACATTAGTAGAATAATGGTATGAATAATGGTATATACGCTGTACAGAGTGTCCCAAGAAAACCGATGATCAAAAATCAAGAGCTGTAATTAAAAAACTAGTAAACTTACAAAAATTTGGAGAATCACATTTTGCTTCTCAACAGTTTTTCTATATCTGTACAAAATTCCAGATGAATCGATTATACCGTTTTCTTCCGGTTGTAGTTTTAGTGACCGATACTGAAAACCAGTTTGCACACTTTCAGTTAAATACTTATTTCACAGTTAGAATTGTACAAGTAACATTTACAGAAAAATTGCAAATCACTGCAAGAAAAAGTGGATTTGATGTTACTAAATCTACATTTAACAGAAATGTCCGGTCTGTGGACGATATTGTGGTTGGTGATGAAACCACTTTTCATTTGAATTGCAAAATAAATAGTCAATAAATAGTTATACATAAGCGGAATACGGTAACTGAATTGACTTTTCCAGCACCACAAACATAGGAGGTAATTCATGTAACTTCATGCAATGAAAATGATTTGAAGCTTAAAGAAATGAAATTTTTTATAAATAATTAATGAAAAAGATATTTGTATATTTATTACAATATTAGTGAAATAAATATATTAGTGAATAAATAATATATTTCCCAGAATTTAAAACTTCACCAAATTTTGGTTCAATAGATGAAGATAGAGAATTTTGTTGTTTATCATTCCATATAACTTTATTCTTAAAACAAATTTTTTATACATGTTCATAATAACATGGAACTTTTTCATGATTTATCCTGTAGAACATTTCTAAATATTTTATAAAGTACCGGCATATATGTAAGAACAAATAGGATAGTTTATAACTGTATAATCTATATAAAATATTTATTTAAATTCCTTGTACACGTTAGCTGTGACACCATTCACTCTAAATAAGCAAACAAAAGTCAAGAAATTACAGCTAAAAATAAATCTTGATTTTGTAAAGGTGTAGGACCTTACAAATAATAATTTCACATTCAACATCTGGAAACTGTAGTGAAAAACATACCTAATCCTTAAAATACACAACCGAAATTGTGAATGAACTCAACTTCGTTCCTACATATAAATCATGGAAGCAGTGCTAGACAATTTATATGGTCTCTATTTCAATACTCTTGTGGACATTTTCTTGAGCAGAAATATGTTCAGCGACTTTGCACCTATTTAAGATGTTAGGAATGGTTTCTTGTTTACTGATCGGAATTTAAAGCTTGGTAATATGTACATATTTATAGTTACTGAATAGATATCGACATTTCCTTTGTCAATATATGTCAATATTTTTCAAACATATTGCAGCGAGTTTGTTGATTACTTCATTCAAATTAACATATTGACTATATTCTTCATACAATTGTACGGGCTCTTCCTTTAAGAAATATATAGTATCAATTAAATTATAATATCATATGTATTATATTATTAGGTATATGAAATAATATTTTTTTGTTCATAATTCAAAATTCAATATTTTTTTCAATTACACCTCTATTTAAAAGTTAATCGATTTATATCAACTGAAAAACTCTGATACAAAGTAAAGTGTTGATATCACAAAATAAGTACAAAATGGACCACAAAAAAAGAAACCCGAATTAAAATTCGGAATAGAATTGGACAGGAATTTCCAGAACAGTTTTCAACTGAGAAAACAATTTGGGAGACTTAAATAATTCAAAACACATGAACTATTTAAATGTACAGAGGAAATACAGGATGCTTGTAAACTGCCAGAACAAACTAAAACATTGAGTTTGTGAGGTGATTAATGATTGAAACTCCAATGTCTCGAAATGAAGATAGGATACGAATCTATCCTCATCATCATTTTTCTGAAGAATTGTTCGTAATGATGTACAATTTAACCTTTTCAAACTCAAATAAAGCAACAAATTTTACCAGAAGATTTTCTTTGACGCTGTATATTTTCTCAGTGGTCCATTGAACGAGCAGAAAGATTTGTTCAATTGTTAGTGGGGGAGATGAGGCCGCATTATTTCACTTGAGTGGTTCAGTTGACAGAAAAACATCAAGAAATATGCGATTAGAGAATTATTTTTTTTTTTTTTTTTTGCAACTTTTGAAGAGAAAAATTATCCCGCGATTTCAGATTGCCTATTGCAATACTTTAAATCGAATCTTTAATAGTGGATAAAGGAAAAAAAATTTAAAGAATAATTGAACTATGGCATTGAACGGCCGCCCAGAAGCCCAATTCTCACACGTTGTGAGAATAAAATAAAATAATCTTCATATAATAATTTGAATGAACTGAGGAGTAAAATTCAATGTGTAATAGAAGTTTTAGAAATAATCCTGAGTTAATCAAAAGAACCATGACATCAATGAGAGCAACATTCGAAATATGTGCCAACATGTCGAAGAGACCCTGATAGTTAGTGTTGGTTAATTTCATAACAATTAAATATAATACTTTTTATAAATCACTTGTTACCCATACCATATAATAGTAACAATAAAATTAAACTTTTATTCAATTTTATCTCAAAATCAGTTGTATGAGAACCAGCCTCCCAAATCTAAACTAATGGTGTCAGGAACTTGAAAATTCTAATGAGGATTGGATAAATAATAGGCCAAAACTGCATCAGGAAAATGAATAATGAATTATTCCATGTATCACACTCTAGTAACTTGCAAAATTATGCGTGGACTAATTTAACTAATGACTGGCCTAATTTAAAGGGATATATCCCTTAATGGACGCGTTGCAATTTTCCCGCATAATGGCAATGTTGCCATAGATGGAGTGTTTTATTCGTTAGAAATATGGTAAATTGTCCTAATATCCTCTATTGAACTAATTTGAATCATTTTGAACTAGTTTTGGCCGATTTCATACATTAGAATTAAAATAGGGACCATATTAGTGAAAAATTTTAAAAGTGACATTTATAGATGAAAATCAATTTAAAAAAAACTGATTTTCGAATTGGTAGGGTATTTTAGGGAGCTGAATTCGAATCTGAAGTCAGATTTATAATATTCGCAAATTTCACTTAGCCTCATTTCAGAAAAAGTCTATAGCGGGTATTTTACTGTTGGGAGACTTTTTGTACCGAATTTGAGTGGAAGTTCAAAAACAGTTTTTCACGAATTTCTTCTCGAAAACTTAACCAATCGTTTTGAAATTTTACATAGCAATACTTCCGATCTTTGCCGATATTTCGATATAAGGACTGAGTAATTTAATGACCTGAGTCAAGAGTTATGGGTGGAAATATTTTCTAACAACTGTCTGATAGGCAATGCTCTAAATAATGTCAGTCAATTGTAATAAATACTGATTGAAACGTTCTGGAAATTTACATAGGGGTGTAAAGGACATTAGGAAGGATGTAATCAAAGTTAGATATTGCAAATATCATAGAACTTCGACACAGGTATCAAAATTCGAGGTCAGTTCTATTTATTGTGCATATCCAGCTGAAACATTTTAGACGAATAACTTTTCGAAAACAAGAAAAATCGTCATGAAACTCAGCACTTCAATACATTTGACTATTGCCGATGTTTAAATGTATAGTTTGAATGTTTTAACGACCTGCGGCAATATTTAAGACCTTATTTCTGTTTTCAATAACCTTTAGTTGATCTCTGTGCAAGATGATGTCATAAAATTTAATGAATACGAATTGAAACATTTCAAAAATTGACTTGATGATTCAATAGGCTTTGCACGAGAATTATTAACTATAGTCAGATCTTACAAAAGTATGGGATATTCTTCTTTATCGATAAAAATCTAAGTTAGTTTCATAAATTGTGTATTTCCTGTGAAGACATTTTTTTTTAATAATGTTTCTAAACCAACGCTGATATCCATGAAAATGGACACGTTGAGGATTTTGTATTTTTATACAAAGTTTGAATGATTTCAAAACTTGTATTACGCTTGAAAATTAGTGTTATAAAAGTTAATTCAATTAGTAAAAATCATAATCAGTTTCTGTATCGTACTGTCCCTCCAAGATGGCGACAGAAAATTAGAAATATTCTAGCTTCACACAATTAGTTGACTTCAATCAATTGTTGAAATTTTCAATTCTGCTGATTACTTAATAAATAAGTGACTATAAGTCTTTACTAGGCATTCTATTTCATAATTTGATAAGATATATATATAGGAGAAGTGTTGAATTTAACCTTTGAATGTCAGTTATTCCGCGAATTATGAATTTCTTCATCTAAAAGTTCGCGCGTTTCTGAAGATTGTTTACATAACTGTTATCAGAAAAAATTCTAGTTAACTCTACATTTTCACACTGTGTTACCCTCTGTCACCCTCTGCAATAAAACCAAGGTATTATAGAATTACAGTCGCTTAATTCCTTAGGTATAGGTAGGCTATATGATATTAATTAATTATTTTCCTTATGTACAACTACAATCATGTACAATGGTTACTATTACAGTAACCATTGTATGTACATGAGGCTGAGTTGAATGGTACAATTGCATGATAACATGATTCAATGCCAGTCTGTATTTGATGCACAGAATCTCACTGACTTCTCCAAAAACCTGGCAAAATCCACCATAAATTTAGGTAAAGTTTTTAACGTGTATTTTGAAGCTATGATGTTTCTGTTGTTAGAGGCTGCAGTTTCTTAGTATGCCGCAATTTACCTGCTTGACCCTAATAGAGTTACTCTTAAAACTTCAACACTGCAGAGTTCTCTCTTGATAATAAATACAGAGTTCCTGAGGTTATAAAAGAGATTTTTTTAGTTAGAATAATTTTTAGCTTGATTTTGCACTTATTATTGAGGAATATATCATTTCTGCATAGTTGTCTTGCAAATAAAACCTGACAAGAGTTGGATATAAATCTCCAACCCACTCTGGAAAAATAGGTGGTTTCTGATGAATTAATTACTCTGTAGTCTGTTGGAGTTTTACAGACTTGAAAATACAGTAGTAAATTAATGAAAACTTTGTAATCCGCAGCATTTTGGCTTTAGCATATAGTCAAAGTTCATCTGTTAGTCTAAGTCGTTAGATGTTTTCCAGACTGGATAGAGTTCCTGAGGTTATAAAATAAATTTTTACAATTAGGATTATAATTTTTAGCCTTATTTTGCACTTATTATTGAGGAATATATCAATTTTGCATAGTTGTCAATGTCTTGCAAATAAAACTTGAGAGAGTTGGATATAAATCTTCAAGTGACGGTAACATAGAGATAATTAGGCACTAACTAAAATACGGAATGAAAAAGGCGTGAGCGTGCACGCTTGTCTAAAACTCGGAAGAAAGAGGAATTGACGTGCACGTTTACGCAACTTGACTGTCAGTCTGTCTAACGTATGGAAAAAGAGGAATTGGCGTGCACGCTCACATAACTTGCCATCAATCAGCCGCACAAATTTCTTTTTACCATGTTACGCAAATTTAATTTCTGCTCATCTTGAGAAGTTTCGAGCAGCATGAAGATTCTCGCATATTTTTTTTTATTCTAGTCATAAAAGTTTAATGAGCGTACACGCAAATTTTTTCCGTTCCTTATTTAGTCAAGTTGCGTGAGCGTGCATGCTAATTTTTTCCATTCCTTATTCAGTCGAGTTGCGTGAGCGTGCACATCAATTTTTTCCGTTCCTTATTCAGTCAAGTTGCGTGAGCGTGCATGCTAATTTTTTCCCCGTTCCTTATTGAGTCAAGTTGCGTGTGCGTGCACGCCAATTTTTTCTGTTTCTTAATTAGTAAAGTTTAATGAGCGTGCACGCCATTTTTTCTGTTTCTTATTCAGTCAAGTTGTGTGATCGTGCACGCCAATTTTTTTCCGTATTTTATTCAGTCAAATTGCGTGAGAGTGCACGCCAATTACTTTTTTTGTGTATTTTAGACAGTCAAGTTATGTGAGCGTGCACGCTCACATCTTTTTTATTCCGTATTTTAGTTAGTGCCAGATAAATAGCTAAAATTCCACCGACTTTACTAGAATATTTATACTGGAATGGAAAAAATTCTGCAGACAAGTTAGTGGAATTTACCATGAAATACAAACTGCATTCAATGTTTATCATAGTGGAAAAAAGTAAACCCGATTTTGAAATGAAAATAATACTGTACTGGGGGACCTTATGATTGATGGACTGTAAATGATGGCTGAAGTTACCAGTGTGAAAGTACATCAGGATTTGTGGATTAATCCTATCCTGTTGACAGGTCCTAATTAATTCCTATGTTCCCATGTTATTTGCTGTGGACAAATCCAAGAAACACTGGTGAAGTTGTGAAATTTATCCGGTGACTAATAATTGAGCCTTAAAATTTATCTCATGAAGTCTTCGGCAAATATTTCTTAATTAATTCCTATGTTTATTTGTATTCGTCATTTTAGAGACTAATTTGATAAATTACTGGAGAGAAATTGACTCTGTTCCAGTTTGTATTTCATGGTAAATTCCACCGACTTGTTGGCAGAATTTTTCCCACTCTTGTATAAATATTCCCGCAAAGTTGGTGGAACTATAGCAATTAATCACCATGTTACCATTAATTTTCGGCAGCGGAATTGACAAATTGCTGTTAAATTAGTCTAATTTTATGGTGGAATTTGCCAGATTTAGTTTTAGGTGAAGTCAGTAGGATTCTGTGCACGGGCCAATTTACCAAATACAGTCTGGACTCTGTGATGAAAACTTCGGCGACTGATTGTGCATGCTCTGCAGACTGGGGCCAGTCTGTATTTAGTGCACAGAATCCCACTGACTTCACCAAAAACTGGAAAAATCCACCATAAAATTAGGTTAATTTACAAGCATTTTGTCAATTCCGCCAACGAAAATTAATGGTAACATAGGGATACATAGCTAAAATTCTGCCGACTTTGCTAGAATATTTATACTGGAGTGGAAAAAATTCAGCCGACAAGTTTGTGGAATTTACCATGAAATACAAACTGGATTCAATGTTTATCATATTGGAAAAAAGTAAACCCGATGCTGAAATGCCAGTTTGTATTTCATGGTAAATTCCACTGACTTGTCAGAGGAATTTTTTCCACTCTTGTAAAAATATTCTCGCAAAGTCTGTGGAACTTTAGCAATTAATCCCTATGTTACCATTAATTTTCGGCAGCGGAATTGACAAATTGCCTGTAAATTAGCCTTATTTTATTGCGGATTTTGCCATCTTTATGGTGAAGTCAGTGGGATTTTGTGCACCAAATACAGTCTGCTGAAATGAAAGTAATACTGTACTGAGGGACCTTATGATTGATGGACTACAAATGATGGGTGAAGTTTATCTGGTGACTAATTGAGCCTTAAAATTTATCTCGTCAAGTCTTCGGCGACTATTTCCTAATTAATCCCTATGTTTACTTGTATTTACTGGAGACTATTTTGAAAATTTTGGTCATTTTAGAGACTTATTTGATAAATTACTGGAGAGAAATTGACTCTGTAACAGTGAAATGAAAGTAATACTGTACTGGGGGACCTTATGATTGATGGACTACAAATGATGGGTGAAGTTGTGAAGTTTATCTGGTGACTAATTGAGCCTTAAAATTTATCTCGTGAAGTCTTCGGTGACTATTTCCTAATTAATTCCTATGTTTACTTGTATTTACTGGAGACTATTTTGAAAATTTTGGTCATTTTAGAGACTTATTTGATAAATTACTGGAGAGAAATTGACTCTGTAACAGTGAAATGAAAGTAATACTGTACTGGGGGACCTTATGATTGATGGACTACAAATGATGGGTGAAGTTGTGAAGTTTATCTGGTGACTAATTGAGCCTTAAAATTTATCTCGTGAAGTCTTCGGTGACTATTTCCTAATTAATTCCTATGTTTACTTGTATTTACTGGAGACTATTTTGAAAATTTTGGTCATTTTAGAGACTTATTTGATAAATTACTGGAGAGAAATTGACTCTGTAACAGTGAAATGAAAGTAATACTGTACTGGGGGACCTTATGATTGATGGACTACAAATGATGGGTGAAGTTGTGAAGTTTATCTGGTGACTATAATTGAGCCTTAAAATTTATCTCGTCAAGTCTTCGGCGACTATTTCCTAATTAATCCCTATGTTTACTTGTATTTACTGGAGACTATTTTGAAAATTTTGGTCATTTTAGAGACTTATTTGATAAATTACTGGAGAGAAATTGACTCTGTAACAGTGAAATGAAAGTAATACTGTACTGGGGGACCTTATGATTGATGGACTACAAATGTTGGGTGAAGTTGTGAAGTTTATCTGGTGACTAATTGAGCCTCAAAATTTATCTCGTGAAGTCTTCGGCGACTATTTCCTAATTAATTCCTAATCATAATTATTTATGTAAATTCAACCTTGTTTTAAATTAAGATTTGCATTCAGTAGCCATATAGTTTTTTTTTATGAATCATATAAATTTAGACGTTCCAATTATTATTTTGTGTAACAAATTGCTTATTTATGTAATTGATAATAATATGTTTTTTTTTTAATTTCAGATGGAACCCCACAAAAAAATAATCATAAAAAGAATCAGTGTCTACAAACTACCTGGTAAGTAATTAGTCTGATATTTTATCATGTTTTAAACTTCTATATCTGTTCAGTTCAATTGTAAGGCATACCTCTTTTTCATTTTCAAGGAGCAACTCAGTCAATCAATTCATCATCACTATGGGCAATACCAGTACCGATATCGCAAACTAAGTTTGCCACGACAAGATATCATGACTCAAGTGAGTTAGCTATTCTATTTTGTGCTCATTCTGATCTAAACATACCTATGTTACTAGCTATTCATTTTTAAATAATCAGAGATAAGATTACTCATTAATTCGTTCTTGCAGGAACTATCCCTGAGTTATCAAGTAACCAGTTCCTAGGCAGTAACTTCTCGGGTGACTCATCATCTACCAGTGCCTTCTCAGGTGGCCCATCATCTACCAGTGCCTTCTCAGGTGGCCCATTATCTACCATTGCCTTCTCAGGTGGCCCATCATCTACCAGTGCCTTCTCAGGTGGCCCATCATCTACCAGTGCCTTCTCAGGTGGCCCATTATCTACCATTGCCTTCTCAGGTGGCCCATCGTCTACCAGTGCCTTCTCAGGTGGCCCATTATCTACCATTGCCTTCTCAGGTGGCCCATTATCTACCATTGCCTTCTCAGGTGGCCCATCATCTACCAGTGCCTTCTCAGGTGGTCCATTATCTACCATTGCCTTCTCAGGTGGCCCATCATCTACCAGTGCCTTCTCAGGTGGCCCATCATCTACCAGTGCCTTCTCAGGTGGCCCATCATCTACCAGTAACTCAGCGACTGGTCAGATATCTAATGTTTGCATGACCCAAACTTCTACCAAAACAGATGAAGCCGTCTTTTCTGTGGTAAGTTTGAACTAAATTATTCATTCTTGGAACTGCATTTTCATTGTCATTCATAATATATTAGCTAACATGGAATAAATTTCTCAGGTTGGTGGAAGGAAGAGATATATGCATAAATGCCCAGAATGCACTCCTGATAAAGTAAGTTTTAATTATGCATTTCATATCACCAATAAAAGCCATTTTATGATATTCATGCTTATGTCCATTAATTTAAATCTGACATATGATATTTCTTCACAGAAAGTTTTTGATTTACCTCGTCATCTCAGAGATGTTCACTCATATTCAAGGGAGAGAGCGAGGAATTACGTTCAACATCATGGAATGAGAGGCAGAAACATTCAAAACACGATAGAACTAAAATCTTGTGGATATGACGGATGTGAAGCTAAAGTAAAGAGATTGGACCTTCACTTGAAGAAGGTACATAAAGTTTATATTGTGAAGCCAAAGATTAATAAAAGAGTATTAATAGATGAAAATGAAAGAGTGGAACGACACACATCAACTGAAGCACCAAACACTTTCATGAAACTTTTACTCAAAACCGTAAATCTGTACTTGAACCACAAGCGTTTATCTGTAAAGAAGAGGCTTCAGCATGCTAACAGATGCAAAACTATTTTCGAGTTAGTTCGGCCAAAGTCTGTTTGGGATTTGATTGATGATGTCAAATTAAATTCTTTTTTTGTAGATAGATATCAGAATGGAAATTGGAAGGCCAATACTGTGAGGCATTATATTTTAAGCTTCCAAAAGTTTTTAGAATATCTTTATGGTAGAAATCTAATCAGTATGACTGAATCTGAAAAAGAACGACTATCATCGCTGATTAAAGAGCTGCCTGATTGGCGTGATGAATACAAGGACTATATAAAGCAGGAAAAAAATGACTTATGGAAGAAACGGAAGCAAATGCTTCACAATCAAGATGATGTTAAAAAATATTATGAAAGTGATGAGTATAAAAATTTCCAGAAATTGATTCTCAGACTGAAGAAGAGTTCAAAGCCTATGACCCTAATTAGAGAACAACATAATTCACTTCTCCGATGCATAATAACTTCTTTCCACCTCCGCTGTGCTAAAAGAGCCGGCATCTTTGGTCAAATAACTGTAGAACAGTACAAAAACAAAGAAAAAGAAAAGGATGAATTCGTTGTTAATGTCAAAGAACACAAAACATCAGGTTGCTACGGTGATTCTTCCTGTGTTTTTAATACTTTCCAGTGTGATTGTATTGACACTTATTTGGAGAAGGTGCGACCTCAAGTTGCAAAGAAGAAGAGTGAAGATCATCTATTTTTAAAGTTCAATGGAACGAAACTGACAAATACAGATGTGTCTAATTTCTTAAAGAAGAGCTGGAGAGCTGCTGGTATTGATAAGAACACTAACTCAACAGTCTTCAGGGAGAGCATAATAACTCAAATGTATAGAAATGCCCCAACTGAAAAAGAAAAGCAGAATGCAGCTCTCCTATTAGACCATGATATGAGCACTGCCTACAAGCAATATAACATTGTTCTCAAAACTGAAAAGGCAGTCTCTGCTGCGAAGTACGCTTCCACCCTTATGAAAATTGATGATATTCAAGGTAAGTTACAAATAGCTAATAATGGTTTTAATTTAAATTCGTGTATTCTCCTTTAATCTTTTCTTTATTGAATTAGTTAAGTAGCTAGCTACTGAATATCAGATACATATATTCATATTTTTTCATTTCTTTTAACAGATTCTAAATTGAGTTTAGAAGCCCTACCTGAGAAAATGGATTTTTCACCTGAGTATTCTCCTAAAAAAGTCACTGCTGCCTCTGAGTATTCTCCTGAAAAAGTCACTGCTGCCTCTGAGTATTCTCCTGAAAAAGTCACTGCTGCCTCTGAGTATTCTCCTAAAAAAGTCACTGCTGCCTCTGAGTATTCTCCTGAAAAAGTCACTGCTGCCTCTGAGTATTCTCCTGAAAAAGCCACTGCTGCCTCTGAATATTCTCCTGAAAAAGTCACTGCTGCCTCTGAGTATTCTCCTAAAAAAGTCACTGCTGCCTCTGAGTATTCTCCTAAAAAAGTCACTGCTACACCTATAACTTCTAAGAACCGCTCCCGATTCCGTAGAAAATTTAAATATGATCAGGTTATCTTATTGGAAGTTATCATTGCTTCACCTCTATGTTTAATAAGGGATATTATATAGATAGCTACCTCTTCATTTTCTTCCTCCATCCGTGACTGCAGCCACCTGTGCTTTAATCTCCTTTTGTCACAATTCTTGGTAAGTGACTGCATTCACGGAGTAGTATTTTTGCATCCATGAGCATTGTCACTGACGGTGGTAAGTGACTTTGTTCATGGAGCCACTGTCATTTCTGACTGCTCCTTCCTTTAGCATCATTTCCATTTGGTTTGGGGCAGGCGTTAAACTCCTATTAAATTAAAATTTATTAACTTTTCGGAAGATTATTTCAGCTAGAATTTTCAGTAAAAGAGATTTGTTTTTTATTTAACTTAAGGTGGTTTAGATGTGTTTCGTTATTATTTTACCTATGTTTTCGATATGTGCTTATTATTCCTTACCTTACTAATAAGATATTCTTTTGTTTTTAT
Source organism: Caprella mutica (assembly GCA_947561585.1). NCBI lineage: Eukaryota > Metazoa > Arthropoda > Malacostraca > Amphipoda > Caprellidae > Caprella > Caprella mutica. Next base: position 107,390 of record CANNZV010001094.1, read on the forward strand.
TTTACTTAGCTATAGAGATTTGTTTTATAATTTTACTTAAAAAAATGTTTATTAACTATTAATCATTATTTTTACTCAATGATCGTATACGGTCACGATTCATATCACTCGACCGTACACATTCAATTTATTTTGAAAATATATGTCTGTTACTACTTTGGAGAACTCCAGTTACGTTATAACACTACATATTATATCCTTAACAGTATATACGAATGATGTAACGTAACTGGAGGTATCTAAAGTGGTAACGGTCAAGTGATAAGAAGTTATAAGAACTGTACGATTATTAAGTAAATTTCTTATCTCTTACTAATAAGAGATTTAATTATTTTGTTATAATTTTGCATTTTTGCTTATTGATACTAGGTTCCATTCAGAGGAAACTCTGTTTCAGAGTTTGATGTTCTATTTTTTTTGTGTATTGTTGATCTACAGTGGAATATTGATCATTATTACTAAGACAGTGAAAATACGCTCTAAAAACTTATTAAACTCAAAAATAACATCAATTGAATGAAAAATATGGTAGCGATATAGCTAATCTTTATACTATAGCGGTAGCCTGGTAGGTCGTTCTTATCCCATACATTTTATTGTTGTTTATGATTGAAAGATTTTCATAAATTGCATGAATTCCATTCATTTTTTTCGCTTACAATATTCATGGAATTTATAGTTGTATGACTCATTGTCACAGATGTATGATATTCTTTTAAATTATAGTTTTTAGAGCATATTTTCACAGCCTTTGTTGTAACTTCTTTTGATACAAATAAAATACGTTCAACTGTCAAAAGTGCAATTTTTCTTGCTTCTAAATACCCCTTCGACAACGAACTGTTTTTATTAGGTTATGTATTGTTTTAATTTTTGTTGGTGTTTTTTTTCCTTTACTTGCAGATTTAGAGGACTTCAGCTATGAGGTTTTAGATTTTCGTGTTAAGGTGGCTTGATCAAAAGTTAGAAACAATTGCTTGAAGAAAGCGTGATCGGTCATCTAAGAGCTGTTCTTACTCTTGACTCGAGTGTTGACAGTTCTGGACAGAAAGTTTGATTTTCTAGTAATTTCTGATTCTGATTATTAAATAACATCACAAATAAGAAAGTTAACTTCATCAATACTGATAATTTTTAATAAGAGTAGGGCACCAATCGTTGAGAATAACATCACGCGTGATGAACGCTGGTATCCAGTAAGAAAATTGGTAATCGTAGTAACTAATTATTTATTTATCAAATGGCTATCTAGTTTATTAGTTTTTTAACGAGTGCTTGTTATCCTGAAGATCACTATATACCTAATTTGCATGTTGTTTTAATCATCAACTTCTATACAAATATCGAGATTATGTTCTTTTAATAGGATGTGAAGATTTGTTCATTTAAATAATAGTTCAATTAACTGAACAATAAAAAGAAAACTCGCATGTTTTCAAGTAATGACGCATTGCAATTTAAAACTAATATGTAGCTACCGCGTCCGGGGGTTTTATCCTGAAGGGGGGTGGCGTCCCTCGTGCCTCGAATTTTTATAATTTTGATTTATGGATTGCTTTCTTTCATGTTTATCATTTGCAGTTTTAGACAATATTTCTAGGGTTCTGCTTTTCCACTACGAAGTCTTTGATTCATTAGGCTCGTAGGTTTAATTTAAGTACTATCACCTCTTCATTTCCCTCTTCCATCCGTGAGTGAAGCCACAGGTGCTCGTGCCCCGTTTCTTCACAAATCACAGACGGTGGTAAGTGTCTTTTTTTCATGGAGTCGGTTTCCTTTCTGACAGCTTCTTTCAGTACCTTGTATTTAATTTCCCTTTGACGTCAGCGATATGGTCTGAGGTTCAGAAGCAGACGTTAAACCCTCTACTAAAATAAATAAAATTAATACCTAAAATAATTCGCCTGATTTTTATCAATTATTCACTACTAGAAAATTTGCTGACATATAATTAACTACCCATTACCAGAGCTGGGCATTAAGTACTTAAATGTATTTAAGTACTAAGTACATGTCAAAAAAGTACTTAAGTACCAAGTACTAAATACTTTTAAGAAAAGTACTAAGTACTCGAATGTACTTAAGTACTTTCTAAGTACATTTTTAAGTACTTTTGCTGTGTAAACATGAAAACTGTTCCACAGAATTCTGATACATTGAAGTTAAACAACAGAATAAATTAGAAAAAAATATACCTGAAAGAAATCCTTTTTGTGAAAGGAATATTTATGAATAGGTTAATTAGTTAATCTGTTTCTTGATGCAACTAGAATTATTTATGAATAATAAATAAGTATTTATTTATTTTATCGTGTACTTAAATATTCTGTATTTCAGTACTTAAGTAGTTTGTACTTCAGTACTCTTAAAAGTATTTAAGTACTTGTTGAAAAAAGTACTTACGTACTTGCCTTAAGTACACAAAAAGTACTGTACTTAATTACTAAGTACTTAAGTTCTACCCAGCTCTGCCTATTGGGATATAATTATCTTATTAAATCTTGGAATATATCCTCTGGTAATTCTTCTACATGCACGTCCATTAATTTGGAGGGAAATATTTCGCGAGAAAGATTATCCCTCGGTTGCCATTGCTCGCTAGACCTGAACGGGAATGCCACAGTGAGGTGCAGGATCGCACACTCCTTCGTGGGAAAGAACAGTGTGTGTTCCTATTGGGCGGAGCGTGGGCGGAGCATGAGGGAATGATAGCAAAGCCTCCAGTAAACACGCGGGAATCTAGCAAATAATGCCCAAATGTTTTGAAAGTATGCGGGAGAGTTGCATATGATCGGGAGAGTAGCAAATAATAAGATTATATTTCCAATATTGATAAAAAGAGCACAGAAATAAATAACAGATTGACATTTAACAATAATGAAAATGAACGAATGAATTCGGATAAAATAGTCACTGTGATGATGTACTACCAGAGAAAAGAGTCACTGTGATGATGTACTATCAGAGAAAAGAGTCACTGTGATGATGTACTATCAGAGAAAAGAGTCACTGTGATGATGTACTATCAGAGAAAAGAGTCACTGTGATGGTGTACTATCAGAGAAAAGAGTCACTGTGATGATGTACTATCAGAGAAAAGAGTCACTGTGATGGTGTACTATCAGAGAAAAGAGTCACCGTGATGATATACTATCAGAGAAAAGAGTCACTGTGATGATGTACTATCAGAGAAAAGAGACACTGTGATGGTGTACTATCAGAAAAAAGAGTCACTGTGATGATGTACTACCAGAGAAAAGAGTCACTGTGATGGTGTACTATCAGAGAATAGAGTCACTGTGATGATGTACTATCAGAGAAAAGAGTCACTGTGATGATGTACTATCAGAAAAAAGAGTCACTGTGATGATGTACTATCAGAGAAAAGAGTCACCGTGATGATGTACTATCAGAGAAAAGAGTCAATGTGATGATGTACTATCAGAGAAAAGAGACACTGTGATGGTGTACTATCAGAGAAAAGAGTCACTGTGATGATGTACTATCAAAGAAAAGAGTCACCGTGATGATGTACTATCAGAGAAAAGAGTCACTGTGATGGTGTACTATCAGAGAAACGAGTCACTGTGATGATGAACTATCAGAGAAAAGAGTCACTGTGATATAGTACTATCAGAGAAAAGAGTCACTGTGATGATAAACTATCATAGAAAAGAGTCACTGTGATGATGTACTATCAGAGAAAAGAGTCACTATGATGATGTACTATCAGTGAAAAGAGTCACTGTGATGATGTACTATCAGAGAAAATAGTCACTGTGATGATGTACTATCAGAGAAAAGAGTCACAGTGATGATGTTCTATCAGAGAAAAGAGCCTCTGAGACGATGTACTATCAAAGAAAAGAGTCACTGTGATGATGTACTGTCAGAGAAAAGAGTCACTGTGATGATGTAATATCAGAGAAAAGAGTCACTATGATGATGTACTTTCAGAGAAAAGAGTCACTGTGATGATGTACTGTCAGAGAAAAGAGTCACTGTGGTGATGTACTGTCAGAGAAAAGAGTCACTGTGATGATGTACTGTCAGAAAAAAGAGTCACTGTGATGATATACTGTCAGGGGAAAAAGTCACTGTGATGATATACTGTCAGGGGAAAAAGTCACTGTGATGATATACTGTCAGGGGAAAAAGTCACTGTGATGATATAATGTCAGGGGAAAAAGTCGCTGTGATGATGTACTGTCAGAGAAAAGAGTCACTGTGGTGATGTACTGTCAGAGAAAAGAGTCACTGAGATAATTTACTGTCAGAGAAAAGAGTCACTGTGATGATATACTGTCAGGGGAAAAAGTCACTGTGATGATGTACTCTCAGGGGAAAAAGTCACTGTGATGATATACTGTCAGGGGAAAAAGTCACTGTGATGATGTACTGTCATGGGAAAAAGTCACTGTGATGATGTACTGTCAGGGGAAAAAGTCACTGTGATGATATACTGTCAGGGGAAAAAGTCACTGTGATGATGTACTGTTAGGGGAAAAAGTCACTTTGATGATATACTGTCATGGGAAAAAGTCACTGTGATGATGTACTGTCAGGGGAAAAAGTCACTGTGATGATGTACTGTCATGGGAAAAAGTCACTGTGATGATGTACTGTCAGGGGAAAAAGTCACTGTGATGATGTACTATCAAAGAAAAGATTCACTGTGATGATGTACTATCAGAGAAAAGAGTCACTGTGATGATGTACTATCAGAGAAAAGAGTCACTGTGATGATGTACTGTCAGGGGAAAAAGTCAATGTGATGATGTACTATCAGAGAAATTTAAAGAGTCACTGTGATTATATAGAAAAAAAGTGAAAACTTCGTTTTTTTTCAAAATTTCGTTTATTCCCAGGTTATTTCGAATATCACTAAATGTTTGACAAGCTGCTCACAGATAATATAAAAATAAGGAAGCTTTTTATTTGAGGTGATAATCTGGAAAGAAAACGTAACCCGAATATAGAAATATATTGCAAGCAAAAAATCAGGAAACAGAAATCTGGCGAAACCGAAATATTTGAAAAATCCTTTAATACAGGAGAAAAGAATAACTTAAATTTTATTCAGAAAGAACCGGTAAACCGAAATTTTGGTAAACCGAGAATCAAGAACACCGAAACGCAGAAAATCTCAAAAACAGAAAAATAAGGATTTACAGGATAACAGAAAAGTTCATGTAACAGAAAAAAAGACAACTCCTTCAATATATTAAAAATAATTTTTCTTCATTATCGTTTCCTTCATTTATCTAATTAATTTGAATTGTATAAATTGTTTTAGTTTTTGTATTTCGATTGACAACAAATATAATTTGAACGGTGACTAATTTTAATAATATCATTTGTTTATTCCATTTTAAATATTCCCAAAATCTTTAAAAAAACTAAGATAAGATAAGAACATTTTCTTTTTAATTATCACCTCAGAAGGAAATTTCGTAAACATTTATATATCGTATGTGAGAATCACATCCTTTTGCTCCTATTTCAAGAATACAAAACAACAGGAATGTCCAAATCGTTACCATATATGATATATCTAGGTACGAGTAACAATTTTTTAAAGGACATTGCATGGTGTCTGAATTGACATCGACTTCTAATTTTCCTCCCATCCAGTTGTTATTTTATTTGGATCATCTCACCTAGTGACAATGTAGGGGAGAAAATCTGGGGGAAATGAGGGAGAGAACCTTATAGGGATGCTTCAGAAACGTACTTTTGGTGCTATATTCAACACGAACTTTTTTTTCGTAACGCAATCATTTGTAAAAAGGTAATTAAGTTCATGAAAATTGGTGCTATTAAACAAAGAATATATTAACTCATACAAAATATACTGCACTGGAAAATAAGTTAATCCAAATTATTCACCGTCAATTCTGATATAGTGTGGTGACGAAAACTATTTTCATTAAAGTTTAAGATATAAAAGTTATATTTGCAGGAGAATTTTGGCAGAGAATTTTCTACAACAGACTAATAATTAAGTTAATTAAGAGAAAATGTCAACAAAGTGTTCAGTTTATAATTCACTTTCTAATGGACGCTCTTCATATGCAACCAGCGAAGCTTCTGAATTGTCTCTCGAAATTCAAATAAATGGACAGTTTGAAATGTCGGAATTCAAACCTAGAATGTCGAAATACCGAGAGCAAAGAATGGAATAATTAAGAACGCTATCTGAAGTGACACTAATTAATTTTTGAGATGTAATATTACCAACGTTAAGAAATGAGAGGAAAAATTATCTCCAACATTATTATTGCAGAAAAATTAGAACATTGGAAGGGGAAGTTGAATATAAGATATCATTGTGGGGATATTCTCTTAATATCCAAGAAATAAATCCTTCATGCCTGGTTGGACTTAGCGGATTCTTACTACATTATTGAAATTTTTGTTGAATTTTCAAAAGGTTTCCTCGTGTAATATATATAAATAGATCCACATGCAGAAGTATATGATAAATCCATCGTTGATGAGTATTGAATATATTTAGTTAATGATAAGACATTATTTTACTATGTCTATATCGTTAAATTACAATTTATCTTTGAAAGTTAATATTTAAGAGATAATTTTACCCGTTCCATTTTGTGGTAAATATTCAAACAAAATAATTCTGCATATTTTATTACTCCAGTCTATATATTTCAAATTATTAATTTCAAATGAAGATGCTATAATTAAATAAGTAATTTTCTGAAAGCTCTACAAGAGGAAATCCTAAAAAAATATTTTTTTTCTACTCGTCAACCGAACAGAAAATGATTTACAATTTATATTTAATGGAGCAGTTTCTAAGTCAAAGAATGTGTGATTCAAGACAGGGAATCAAACTAATTTAGTTTCATTGTGGTGATAAATAATTTATATGTATATATTACAAGAAATTGCAGTTGTTCAAACTATAATATATATATGAACTTTATTAGTGTATTTTCAAATAAAGCTTAAAGTTAAAATCAATTACATTGAAGTATTAATATATATAAGTCTTCTGACAGATACAATAATGCATAAGAATAGTTTTACATTTAATTTTCTGTATACCTGTATTGGGTGTCTGGAAAATTTACAGTCTGAAAACTGTCAGGCGGAAAATTGCCAGTCACTTTCTTCATTTATCTGTTTCTTGACTTTCTGCAACATTATTTGGTAAAATGAAAACATTCTATCAACATTTTAATAATTGATTAAAAAGGTGACATTATTTTTTGTATCCGCTAGTTTGTCGTACTGCACACTTCATGATTGTTTAATGACGGGCTGCAATTCTCCTTTAATACACATATTTCATTTTATGATTTTATATCAGAAATAAATTGCTGATGTCTATATTTTTTTACTAATTCGACTTTCAATTAATTGACCATATTTTAACTTCACATTATCGTTACTTTTGTATAGTTCAAATTAAATTAAAGAATAAGGATGTTCTTTGAACGTGTTTATAACCAAATAATGTTTCAAAAATCGACTGGCAGTTTTCTGCCTAACAGAGTGACAAATAGCACGACAGGGTACGTTGTATAATAATACAACGTAATAGTATATGACAAGTCACGTTACTTATGTTTAATAAATGCAATGTATGTTATTACCATGGGTGATACTTATAACTTAAATTACAATATAAATTTCAAAATTATTTAACTAATAAATTTTCTGCGGGGCATGCAAGTTATCCGCGTTCCACCATAAACCTCATTTCTGCAAATCTGTTTTCAAAATTTTATACTTAGCGTAAATAAAATTTAGCTGGATCTGCTGGAATTTTCATACGTGGAATATTTCGTGGAAGAACTTTTTATTGAAGCGGAGCACAATGAGAACGGTTTGGTAAAGTTTTTGAAACGTATTTTGTCAATAATATTTGGTTATGGTAGTGGGAAAATTCTGATATATTAACCATCAATTGAGTAAAATCAGCAATAAAATATTGTTCAAAGATTTCTTCACTACAACAAAAAAATTCTTTAAGTTAACAGTACAATTTTTGTAATGGAAGATTGTTAAGGTTACTAAAAATGTTTTGTTCACATAAACTTAAATATTATTCAATGTTTTTTTTTTTTATTTATAACAAAATGTTTTTGTAGTACTAACTTGAAAAATTTAGTTAAAATGTAACAATTTTGGTCAACAAAATGCCCTTGCCTTTATAAATAATAATTTTGTTACAATAATATTATATTTTTATTGAGATATATTTTAATATTAACAATAATATCTTATCAGTAATAGTATTCCCATTTCATTTTTGTTATTAGGCTACATATGAACTACCATATTCCACAATTTGTATCCAATTTTGGATTGATATTCTCTCGTCTGTTCCACGCGTGATGTCCCTCGTCTGTTTTACGCGGGAAAAAATAATATATTGAGTCGTGGTTCAAATCTTGATGGTAAAAAAATATATACATATTGCAGCAAGTTCATTATAAAGTCATATTTACGTATCATAACTAGGTAAGTATTGATAAACACTAGATTACGTGCACTCAGTAGAGCGCATACCTTCACCGCGCTTGTCCGCTTGCTATCAAAATCTAATAAACTGGTGACTGGATAGTTAAAATCGTTCCACCAAGTTTCATGCAATATGGTACAATAATTTTTGAGCTATTGAATTCAAACGACCTTGACCTTGACCTTTGAGTGGATCGCTCCCAAAATTCTACCAGATGGTTCCTGGACATTGTCCAATCGTCTCATCAAATTTCAGACAATTTGGTTTATACTTTTTGAGTTATAGAGTTATAAATGGCCTTCACCTTGATCTTTGACCTTTGACCCGATCGCACCCAAAATGTAACAAAATGGTTCCTGTATATTGACCGATCGTCTCACCAAGTTCCATGCAATATGGTGCAATACTTTTTGAGTTATAAATGACCATGACCTTGTCCTTTGACTGGGTCGCTCCCAAAATTCTACCAGCAGGTCACTTGACATCGACCAATAGTTTCACTAAATGTGAATAATAAGATTATAAATAAATAAATAAACAAATAAATAAATGCAATCAATGATATAACCTTTCCTCATTCTGCAAAGGTAACTAGTAGGTAACTAGGTAGGTATTGATAAACAGTATTAATCACAAGCTGGTAAGTAACTAAGTAGGTAGGTGGGTATTGATAAATATTAATAGATAGCTATAATAAAATATTTTATTGAAATATTCTATTGAATTAATAAAAAAGAAAATATACAATATCAATAGAATATTATTAAATATTTAAATAAAAAGGCTCGCGTGTTTTCATATTGGTTATAGTTCACTCCAATCCTACTTCTACCATGTCCAGGAAGGTTGAGAGGTTAACATCGCTGACTGGAGACTGCAGATCGTGAGTTCGAGTCCCGGATACAACTTTTCATATCTATGTTCATTTCTTCCCAATTATTTTTTGAATAACAACAAGTAACATAAAACTAATTGATATACAGTCAAGCGTGTATATACACTATTACACTTTTTTTTAAACCAAGCGGTTTCACTTAATATAACAAGATGATTGAGTTGCTACAAACAAATATTTGTGTTGCTTTAAACATACTTTTTGTTGACATAACAAAATACTTTTCATTAAATAACAATATTGTAAAGTTACTATAACTAATAAACTCTAGTTACTGTTACCCTAAAAATTCTAGTGTAACTATAGCAAAAAAAATTAACAAAAAAAATATTTACTATAACTAAATTATTTTGATGGCTCATAGCTGACAAATTTATTTTGTTGATATAACCACAAAACCTACTTTTTTTGGTTGTATCAATAAAACTGTTCTCTCTGTGCGGAAAAATATTTCAAATATTCAATAATATAGTTTAGATTACATGTTTCCTAATAACTTTCTCAATAGGAAAATTTCTTTCTATACATACTGTAAACAGTACTATTCTCATCGCTATAATAGAAGCAAATGTTTCAGTGTATATTCCTATCGTTATAATGGAAGTTATAATGTGTTAGAATTTATTCCCATAGCTATAATAGAAGTACTGGTATTAGTATTTATTCCTATATCTCTCTCTACTGAAATAGTACACTAATTAAGGCAGTCAATTCTTTTTAACTGAACTCTGAAGTTCATTAACATTCTAAATGACCGTTAATGGAGCATTAACAGACTTTGGCCAAGTTATGAACATTAACAGGAGTTATTATTGCCATTTTTTTATATAGGCCATAACGATGCATAACATATTTTGTAAATAAATATTAATATTGTATACTTTGAATGATACGGAGCAATGGTATTGTATCGATGAATGGTAAATAATCATAACTGTATTCAGAGATGGGCGGGATTGTACTTCCCAAGTACCAAGTTAAAATACTAAGTAACAAGTAAATACTTCAAGTACTACTTGAAGTACTTTCTAAAAAGTACTTTGAATAATTACTTTGAAGTACTTTTTTCAAGTACTTGATACTTTCCAAGTAAAAAGTACCTTTCAAAGTACTTTTTTTTTCCTTTATATAGTCAAGAAATTCTAAATGATTGGTTCTAAAATTTCAAGAAATTTAAATATTTTTTTGTTTAAACACTATCAATCTGAATAAAAACCGTTAAATTTCAGTTTTGCCAAACACTAAACAGAGTTTGAAGTGATCCAACATGTTGGAAAATTGTACTTTTGTCAAACAGTAGAATCTAAAATTAATACATACATTGTATAATTTTAAGTGAAGATGATTATTTATATCTTCTGACATACAATAATGTATAGTTATTATACAATGATTATATTCACAATCATGTATATGAGTTATTTTGATATCACAACCGTTGCACTGACAATTGGGCCCGCCAGCAATTGGGCCCCAAGACATTGATCCAAGTCTACTGTATTAACTTATTGAAGACCATTGCTACTGTAATAAGTAGACTAGTGACAATATGCTTTTTGGCAGTATTTGCATAAAATATAATGTTGAACATATTTAAAATAAAGAATATTTCTAATAAAGAACATTCTCGTTACGTAAAATAGAATCTTTATATTAGAACATATTCTTTTCATGAATAAATACAATTTTTTTTTATGAAATTACTATATTTTTCTGTTTAGAGAAAGGCCATGTAAGCAAATAATTTCCTAGATACAGTACACGTACTCTATATTGTGAACTCCTGTATAGCGAATGAGTTAGGATGTTGCCAAAAGAAAATATGAATCTAGCTATTATAGAGGAAGAAACAATAGAAAATAAGAATGTAGGTATTTTGGAAGACCATAGCCCACCAAGACATGCCAAAATTATTGAAACATGCAAGCTGAATTAAGGTTAATGTAAATTCGTCGAAACCTGATCAATATTGAAAAGTTTTATAGATTAATTTTACAAAGTGTTTTCTAATAATCTCATTTTATCCCAACAACTGTTAAAATTTTTTTAGTTCAATGTAACGAATAACCTTTAAAATTTACCCATTTTTTTAACTAAATAATAATGTGACTGAACTTTGTCAGACGATGTGCACTACACATTGGATACATATGACATGATTCAAGTTAATAAGACTTATTTAAACTTCTCAAAGATTCACATTACACCGAAACATGAACTTACCATCCAAATGCAATTTAAGGGGCTTGCTAATATATCCCTTATCAGGTTTATCAATCGAATTACAGCCCTATTATGAATTGAGTATAAAATGAATGTACAGCATATTTTTGGGGAACATAAAGAATTTCAGAATTTAAGAGAATATATTTATAGAATATTTTTTCATTTTCTGAAGAATATAAAGCAGATCTCAAAAGTGATATTGTCACAGTGTCTGCTGCCTAGTAAAGTGTCTGCTGCCCCTATTTATTCTGGGTTTAATTATCTTGGGACCCAATTGTCTGGTGCTCAATTGTCGTGGGGCCCAATTGTCCGGAGCTCAATTGTCAGCGGGCCCATTTGTCTAGAGCCCAATTGTCGGTCCAAGATCATAGCCAACGTTATAGTTAAATACTTTACCGAATTATAGGCGTGTGGAATGTGGAGGTGTACATTTAAAAAGACACAGGGATGATGTACTATCAGAGAAAAGAGTCACTGTGATGATGTACTATCAGAGAAAAGAGTCTCTGTGATGATGTACTATCAGAGAAAAGAGTCACTGTGATGATCAGAGAAATTGCAATTATTGTCTAATTCAATTAAACAATTCTGTTAATTTACATGAAACACGGAGACATCGTTACCGGTCTATATGATTTATTAGTATTTTAATTATATAGTAAATGTACTTGGTACTTGAAGGTACTTTAAGAAGTACTTGGTACTTGTACTTTGAAAGTACTTTCTTATTTGAGTACTTGGGCAACTACTTCAAGTACTTTTATTTACGAGTACTTGTACTTAAGTACTTTCGATTTACTTTTCGCCCATCTCTGACTGTATTGAATTATGAAGAGCTATTGTTAATTATAAACTGATCGTTTGAATTGGATTGCATTGCTGTACTTAATAGCCATCATTACTATTATTTGAATTATTGAAAATGCACATTTTACACTGCATGTTTCAGTAGCAATAATCGCTTTAATGACCGCTTGTATTATTGAAGCGTTTATTATAAGATTAAAAGATGAAATTCGTGAATCATGTTTAGAATTAAATATATACCTTGCAATGTAGATAACTTTTAATAATATATACCCACGGTTTTATTCAATAAGATAACTAAAGATATTCATTTCATGGTAGAATTTTAATGAAATTTGCTGTCAATAAATACCATAGAATAATAATAAAGTTTATTGATTCACTGTCACAGGAAAAACCAAACAAGAAAATAGAATGTTTCATAATTACACAAAATAATATATAAATAATAGGACGATATGACCTACAAGATTCCTTTCGAAGACTATAAAATTTGTAAGAAGAATTAGTACTTGAATTAATCTGAAACATTTCAATTATAAATTATGTACCTTCGTCTACAAAATAGATTTCAAATAATTGGTTATTCAAGTAAATTCAAACCAAAGCAGTTATCTTTTTATTTACAGTTATTGAAGAAATATTTTTCTGGTGTTAAATAAATTCACCACACAGAATGTTCTTACAAATATAGTTATAATATATAAAATGGTAGCAATTTTTAATGTTCTTAAAATTATTAAAATGATCAGCTTTTAATTTAAGACTTATATCACTAGGGGAGAACCGGGTGAGTTCGTACATTTTTCCTTTCAAGGCATATAGAATCTTAACTATTCGGGATACAAATTCGTTCTAACTCACAATCAAAACTATAGGTATTCAGTACTAAAAAAGTGGAAAAAAAGGAAAATTCAGTAAGAATTTCGTATACTTTATGGAAAATATTATAAACTTTTGAATGCCGTTTCCTTACAATTGACTAAAGCCCATTTGAAATTTAAAAAATCACACAAGGCTTCATCACCAATGTCTTCTGAACTAGATTATAGAGCGTCAATTTCCATCGTTAGCATACGTTTTGCTTTCTTGAAATTTGTTTCTCTTTCAGTAACTCTCTTTCTAGGGTATCAATTGTTATCATTGACCTTCTTGGTTATTTGCCTCTGCTGTCGCTCTTTCTAGGAGGAGCCTTTGGGAATGGCCGAATGTTGTCAAAAGATATTCCTGAAAATGAAAAAAGGGGAAGCAGGAGAAGGCTCGGTTGATGGTAAAGCAGGAGCAGGCTCGGTATGGTGAAGTAGGAGAAGGCTCGGAGAATGGTGAAGTAGGGGCAGGGTCGGTGGATGGTGAAATAGGAGCAGGCTTAGTGGATGGTGAAGCAGGAGCAGGCTTGATATGGTGAAGTAGGAGAAAGCTCGGTGGATGGTGACGCAATAGCATGCTCGGTGGATGGTGAAGAAAGAGCAGGCTCGGTGGATGGTGAAGAAAGAGCAGGCTCGGTTGATGGCGCATTTTCTACTTGCTTGCGCTGATAATGATTTGAACTATTCCCAGCATATTCTGGAATAGCGCCGTCCATTAATATTTCGCTGGTAAAAACTTTCTTCTCTAATTTATGCTCATCAAATTCTGAATCATTTCTGGATCTCTTTGTGGCATCTTACAGCGTCATTGGAGGAGCCTTATACAATTTTGCAGCTTTATGTACTGATGTTCCATTTTTAAATACGTTATATACCTGTTCCACATCACAGGAATAATACTGTTCCGTTCTTTTACGCGTATATAATCGAGGCATATATGAGAAATAAATTCAAAGGTGAATTCGTACATAATTAGGTCAAACTGTACAGAGGAGGATGTGCCCGTACATATTTGTACGATTACACCCCTCACCGCCATTTAATTTTCAAAATGGAATACATCGGATATTAATGAGTTTTAACTAAATGTTAACGTTTACATACGTAAAAAATATACTAGTGAATACTTATATTCCGCATAAAGTTTTTAGATAGTAAATTGTAATTGCTATGGCTTAGCTTATATAGTGAGAAAATTACATTTTATTGCTAAGAATATACGTATGATCTCTCACCGAAGGAACATACTACACCGTCACGCGCTGAAACTTGTTTCAAATTTTTTGTTATTATAATGCATAAGATCACTCAAATTTCAACGGGTTAGAATATAACAGGTGTTGAGTTATGACCCTGTACGGATTCACCCGCTGTACAAACTCACCCAGTTATCCCCTATACATATTAACTAAATTATTAAATTACTAGTTTACCTTCTTGTTAAAAATTAGGGGCTTTCATTGTATACTCTGCAGTCTTCAAATTCTTTTTCGAATTAATTTTATTTTTCTTCTCCGAGTCATAGACTGATATTTTCATTTACAAAAGTATACATTTAAAAATGAATTTAAATATCTTATTAATACATTTTCAAGCGTAATTCGTGTGTTTATTGACTTGGAGGCACTAATTAAGTCGCACTTAGTGGCTTGCACGCACTAAGTGGCTAGGTCGCACTAAGTGGCTTGGTCGCACTAAGTGGCTTGGTCGCACTAAGTGGCTTGCTCGCACTAAGTGG
The DNA here is from genome assembly GCA_947561585.1 of Caprella mutica. NCBI lineage: Eukaryota > Metazoa > Arthropoda > Malacostraca > Amphipoda > Caprellidae > Caprella > Caprella mutica. The sequence continues at coordinate 122,416 of CANNZV010001094.1, forward strand.
CTTGCTTGCACTAAGTGGCTTGGTCTCACTAAGTGGCTTGGTTGCACTAAGTGGCTTGGTCGCACTAAGTGGCTTGGTCGCACTAAGTGGCTTGGTCGCACTAAGTGGCTTGCTCGCACTAAGTGGATTGCTTGCACTAAGTGGCTTGGTCTCACTAAGTGGCTTGGTTGCACTAAGTGGCTTGGTTGCACTAAGTGGCTTTGTTACTCTAAGTGGCTTGGTCCCACTAAGTGGCTTGGTAGCACTTAGTAGCTTGGTCGCCCTAAGTGGATTGGTCGCACTAAATGGCTTGGTTGCACTAAGTGGCTTGGTAGCACTTAGTAGCTTGGTCGCATTAAGTGGCTTGGTCGCACTAATTAAGTGACATGGTCGCATTAAGTGGCTTCATCGCACTAATTAAGTAGCTTGGCCCAATTTTGTATTTTTCTAACATTACTCTTGAGAATAGAATACCAAATAAATAAATGAACACACTACGGGTATTATTAGGATCGATTAACTGAAATTATTATATATTAATATTGTTTAAAAATGTCAAATAATTACAAAATATCTATCATTAACCAATTATTTGCATAATTTCCTAAGGAATAAGGATTTGTTTTCCAATTTTCAGCTTTCCTTATAGAGTTCAGAAATATTTCCATATCTTATTTCTTGAAATAAGGAAATTTGTATGTCCAGAAAATATGAACTGTCTAAGTTTCTTTAAATTAATTTTCTTTAGAAGTTTCCAGCCGAGAAAGGGGATATTTATCCCTTTTCTGCCAGAAAACATTCTTTGAATTGAATCGACTTTAGATGTTGAATAACAAGAGTAATGAATATTAAAAAATGATAGTATAAGTATATGTTTCGAGTAAGAAGTCGAAAACTGTTTTCATTTATATCACAAGTTAGTCTTTTCAATTTTGGATTAATATATATTTTTTACATTTTCGAAATAATGTCCGACTTTAAAATAAAAAATCATTTTTTAATGAATAGTGTATAAGAAAGTATTATTTACATTTAATATTGTTAATTAGTATTAATAGAAATAAAATAAATCTTAGTATTTATTTTATACTTTTTTTAATTTATTACCTTCGCAATCTTGCGGAAGGTTATATTTTCATCGGAGTTTATTTATTTATTTATTTTTTCAGTATAAAATAATGATAGAGGTTGCGCATGTTTCATTGATTTTCAGGGAACACTAGCTGCAGCTTTATACTCTGTAATATTTTAATTTACTCCGTTCTTCTATAAAATGTAAGATGAATATATAAATAAATATAAAAGTTTTATTCTTTTAAATTCTAAACATTTATTTTCTATTTAATCATTGAAAAAGCATGCATTTCATGAAGATATCAAATAAATATCATATTTTAAAAGCATTTACAGAATCTTATAACATAGTTATCTTTAATTCAATTTTAGTTAATAAAAAAATAATATATAATTTACTGTTTTTTTATTAATTTTTCTAAACTAACTAATATACAATAGCCATATCAATGTATCGAAATAATTGAAGGGATGGAAATTGTAGATTAGATTTTTAGTAACTCATTCTTCTGCTCATTGAAGAAATCGAATAATAAATTAGGATGATCTTGCGATTTAGAATGCATTTTTTTTGCAAATTCTAGCGTTATTTCCCCAGCAAAATGCCAGATATTGTATTCCAATAATGGCTTATCTTAAGAGTCCATAGCTTTAATAAATGAGGTTAATGGTGCCTTCCATAAACCACAGAAAATACAGCTCTAGATTAAAAATTCCGATTGATGTTATTTGGGATAATGTGTTATGAATCACCAAATAAGAAAGAAAATTGTAATCTCATGGTTCACTTGGAATACTTTATCTACTAGGTAGATAATATAATAACTTATTAAAGAAATTTTGTTATTTATCCTCGACTTAATGAATCAATTAGTTTATTTAGCTTTTATTAAATGAGATATATGTAATTTACTGCATTTACTCATTGCTGACATTCGTTAAGTTAATAATTTAGCATTAACAGTTTAAATATCTAATTTTCTAAAATAGATAATTATCTACTTGATCAGCTCTTATTCCAATGCTTTTATCCAATAGAGGAGAAGTGCTATAGCGCTGTTCCAAATTAATCCGCTGTTTATTTACTCACACCGAAAAGAAGCTTAAGGCAGAAACCATTTGGCTCTTATGTTATCACCAAACAATTGTATTGTTTGATGAGTACGAATTTGATGAGTAAGCTTTTATATTTGGACGATAGGGAAAATAAACTTCTAACTGTACAATATTTATACTCCATTGTATTAAATGAAAACTTCTGCAAAAAAATGCAAATCTCTCTTAGCAATGATAATAGGTATCATATATAGTTAGTATGTACGTCATTAATCATTTATTTATTTAAATTCTACTGCACACATATTTTTACAATGTTAGGATAAACTCTGCATTCGAACGTTTTCAAGTTATTTTTTTATGCTCAGTTTCAATTAGCTCTAGCTTATAATCATAACTTCTATCATCTTGAGGCAATATGTGTTTCTGAAGTGTAACTTCTGAGAGTATCAGAGGAGTAATCATAAGTCACTTGTACTTCAATTTGCATCAGAGACACCAACTGGGGCCTAATTAGCCGCAACTCTCTTCAAAGGAAATGTGTGAGATGCGTTGGGAATTGAATTTAAAGCAAATCGTATTAACAATCGATCTAATTAAAGTAATTAATCAATTATTAATACGCTGAAAAACTTCAACTTTACAACTCAGAGATATAACTTTTACTTCATATAACATTAACTTTATAACTCAGACTTAATCTTTATAATCTTTATAATCCTTGTAATCGTGCACAACACTTCAATTACATAATCAAGGAAGAGGTGTTAGGAAATGCACGAATTCGATTATAAATCCAGACTTTACCCTTGCTGACTTTAAATTATGGAAGGCATTTTTACCACCCAGAATACAGGAAAATCCGGGTTCATTTGGCCTTCAGCCCATCTAATAAAAGGGGCTGAGACCCATTCATTTAGCTTCGTTAGACACGCGTGTGTCTGAGATAGTCGATCCGCAAACACTTATTCATGTTCAGTTTTGTTCATTCTCTTATCTGTTATAGAGTGTGCATAAGCTCTAAGTGTTCGACACTCCATCCAGTTTAGTAGTTCACTTATATCACTACTTCTGTGTTTTTATTAAATCTGTGCCGATAGATATGAACATATAATACTTATTCTCCACTGATAATGTTCAGCTAAGAAAAAAACACTTCATAATAGAATTCTGTATTTACTAAAGAGATAAATTACTTTGTTCAAGTGTATTGCACCAGATAATCATTATATTAGAATTGTTATTAATGTGTTTCATTTCCCATCTGTAATTAATATATTGCATTGTAAAAACCTTGTTAAATTATAGATCCAAAGAACTGATGATAGAAGACTTTTAAAAGAATCTGTGGCATTAACTAATGCTAGATAATCATATCTAATAGCAAACAGTTAATAAATCGCAACATCACTTCACAAAATGATTGAATAAATATTTGGGATTGAATTTACAATTTTCAAATTTAGGGTTTTATTTCTGTTCAGTGTAGTCATATTTATTTTAATTATAAATACAGGTGGCTCAACTTTCTCCGGAGAGTTCACCGGGTTTAATTCTCGTCGGAAAGTTCACCGCAATTCAATTCACCGCACAGTAAATTCTAAACTTGAGTAACAATTATAATATTGGTTCGATTCGAATTCGGTTGGTTTTAAACGATAAAATGGGTTTGATTTGTATTTATTAAAATTAATATATATCGAGAGAGAACCTATACTTTATTCACCTCGAACAACCATATGGGATGGTAGAATTTTCGGCCCAGTTTTCATTGATATAAATGTTAATGGTGATAAATATTTTGATTAACTCAAATCTGTCATTGGTCTGCTTTTTCGATTTTATCAATTTCAGATTTTTTTATGCAAGATGGAGCCCTAACTCATTAGTCAAGAACTACCAGACAGTGGCTGAATGAAAAGCTTACTAACAGGTGTTTTGGCAGGTATTCAAATGGTGACATGAACATTGAACAATTGAGCATCAAGTGATAACCAAAATTACCTTATAATATATTTTTATGGGATTCATACAGATTAAAGTTTAAAATACTCAACACCAGGTATTGAAGAACAAAATTCATCAAACATTTGTTGATAAACTTTGCTTTGTTAAATATAGTCATCCTAATTAATGAACGTCAAGTTGAAATATAAAGTACATTAAGTATAATATAAACCAAAGTAATAAAATTCTAAAGTCTTCAGATTATTTTAAAACCAACAGAAAAAAGTTATGAAAATATAGAATGTGGATCACTACAATAATTATACCTCCTGTACAATATCAAAATTAAGCAAGTATCAAAGTTCATTATTTACTCCAGAGTTAGAATTCTGCTGTATTTTCCATATTCTTACTTGCTACTTCTCTGCCATATTCTTTTCTCCTTACCTTCTATTTTCATAGCATACATTTTCCATCATACGGTTTCGAAGAATAATAGTGTGCTGACATAACAATGATTATCTGACCATTTCACCGTGAACGTCAAAACCATGCATGGGTGGGTAGAACCATTGAAAATATATCTCTTCATATGAGGCACAGTTCTCCATTTCTTTGATTGAAATGGTAAGAAAAAGATGCATTGTTCTTTATAAGAGGGAGAACGATGTAACATTATTATATTGAAACATTATTTAAAAATGGTATGCATGTAAATTCTTATAGTCACTGTATAACTTTCTCTCTGAGAAAATATTAAATTCAAATCATCTCCATTTGTATAAATTGCAACAAGAAAAAATATTATGAAGATGATTTACGATTTTAAATTGAATGTTTGTATTTATTTCCTTAGTTGAGACTAATTTTCTCCAGAGTTATTTAATTTCTATTTATTGAGGAATTCACTTGGAAAAATGTTCATCCGAAGACAGATCAATGCTCATTAGAAAGTCCATTCTTTCTTATGCCAGAAGAGTGCTGAAGATGTGGAGAAAGGCAGTGGAGAAGTGAAGAGATAATACCAAAACATTCATCCGACATGTTGCAATATTCCTGGTAGAACATCCTATGTGTATGAAGTGTATTTGGAGCACCATCATACAGTTCCTACTTTCGATTTCAGGATTACATAAAGTAACCGAAACGGAGATGCTTTATTTAAATAAATAACACCTTTCAAATGGCTTGTAATGTGTCCAGTCCCAAGACTTTCATCCGGACTACTAACCTAATTCCTATTTACGTTTTATCTGCAGGTACACTATGGTTTAAATTATCTCTCATGCATGTAAAGATGTTGACTATTTTGTTCTGTCATCAAATTTTCAAAGCATCTAATGTATAAACATTTTTATGATATTTTTATGTTTCTATTAGGAGGAAATGTTATATTCCTCGAACAACAAACTTCAAAATCCCCTATCCAAATTATTGTTCACCCAATACCACATAGAAGTGCAGGTGAGGGCAGTGACGTGCTGAACATGGGGGACATGCGTTTATTGGTTTCTCTTAATACGATTAGTGGAGGGGTACATTTCTCAGACATATCTCTCTCGCCCCCCCCCCCCCCAACACCCTCCCATTTTCGATCACCCCATCTCCCTCTCTTCCCCACCCCATCTCCTTTTCTTCCCCCATCCTATCTTCTTCTCTTCCCCCATCCCAGTTTCTTCTCTTCCCCTACCCCATCTCCCTCTCTTCCCCCACCCCATCTCCTTCTCTTCCCCCATCCCATCTCCTTCTCTTTCCCCACCCCATCTCCTTCTCTTCCCCCACTTCATCTCCTTCTCTTCCCCAAATACAAATACGCTGAACAGCTAGAAAAAAAAAATGCCTGCACATGTTTACGATGAACTACGGAAATGTAGTGGCACTTAATTAGTAATGAGCTATTTCAAGTTACGAATTATTGGACGATACCACATGTTCATTGTTCAATCAATTAAATATAGATTTTATAATAATAACTAGTATACTCCCCCGTTAAAAATAACGGGTTTTTAATATTAACATATAGGTTACTTTTAGTGCATCCAATTAAAATTTATTATTGTATAAGCTGATATTCTTTTTTTATAGAAAATAATACATATAAAATGGAATAAAAACATAGGAATTTCAATTCAATATCAATATATTCTCGTTCTTCATGTTTAGCACACGATGAAATTATTATAGTATAGATAATTTTATATTTATTTTTATTGGTATCCTGTACTTATACCTGCACGTATCAGGGATACCGATAAAAACAAATTAATTTTTCTATGGTACTTTATAAAATCAAAAAAGTGTACCTGTTCAATAACTCGGAACCCTCAACCTAATTATAAATAGTTGATATAAGATATTCATTTCTATATAAAGCATGAATAATATATTTATATAGTAAGATCATTTAAATAAAAAAGTCCGTTTCAATATTTTAATAAATTGTCCTCCATTTATTTTTATAATCAAATCAAGGAAGAAGAATGGACAATCAAAATTTTGTTTACGAAAAAGTTAATTAAACCAATAGCGTTGAATGCAAATGGATTTATTTCAGTACACTGATACGGAAAAAGAACAGAACAAGTGATGGGGAATGGAACAAGAGGTGAAGAACGGAAAAAGTGATCGAGAACGGAAAAAGTGATGGGGAACGGAAAAAGTAGTGGGGAACGGAAAAAGTAGTGGGGAACGGAAAAAGTAGTGGGGAACGGAAAAAGTAGTGGGGAACGGAAAAAGTAGTGGGGAACGGAAAAAGTAGTGGGGAACGGAAAAAGTGATGGGGAACGGAAAAAGTGATGGGGAACAGAAAAAGTTTTCTTGATCTTTTGATTAAGAAAGCAGAGCTTTCAAGATCACAGATAGCTCTTTTAATCAGAGGTAGCTTTCCAGAAATTCACAATATGCGTTATTCGTTCTTTTTTAAATTGATTCAGATTCGCAGGTGAGGAGGAGTGAATATCATTTTACAAATAATTGAAATAACCAAAAAAGAAATAATCGCCAGCAGATAAATTTTGGATTCTCGGAGGTCATTCAATGGTAAGACTCTTGGCAATTACTCGATGTTCTAAAATTTTCCACTGACGTTCTTTGATAACAGTTTCACCACGGTTGATTCAGGGTTTATTCATAAAGTTCCTGAATTATCCACTGATTCAACATCAGGGTTTTTAAAACATACTAACTTTCAGAGATAAAACCTACTCTTTTGAAAAGCAAGGTTTAAATGGGTTCGACCAAAGAGCAATTTCATCACCCTCTACTTATGACCACCCTGTAGAAAACTTATATGAATATAAAAACAAACGAAAAATGCGGTTATTGGTGAGGGAAATTTGAATTAGTCAAAAAAAACCACACGAATTGAATACGATGATTCTTGTTGAAGTTAAGACGATTATAATTTTGTTCTCGTTTTTTTTTTACTCATACTGTAAGTAAAATTGTAAGGGAAAATTAGTTTGATAAATAAATGAATAATATATTTCTTCAAAAGTTACCCATCAAATATTTGGAATTTTAGACAAAGGCTATCTTAGACATTTCTTAACATTAAACCATTTTAAATTAGAATGATTGCTCCAAATCTCATTGTTTCTGAAGTTGAAATACAAAGAGGAGTGAAATTCCAAGAATATTTTGCATATAAAATAAAAGTGGAGAGGACCTTTATTAGGGAAATATTTCCTTCCATTGAGATCAAATGCAGATTATTGAGGGAGTCGTCTCACATTTCAAAAAATTAACTTTTTATTTGTGAACAGATTGTTAAGAAATGTGCACATGCAGTATAATTAACTTTTGAAAAGAAACACATTTGTTACATATATAATTTTCGATTTAGGTATTAGTTTTGAGAAAATTAAGATTTTATATAGAAAAATACTGTAAAATTCAAAAGAATAGATGTCTATAAGGATAAACACTAGAACAAAAACAAAGATAGTTTTAAAATCCTTGAAACATTTATAATAAAGAAATAAAACCTCATTTTATTTTGGGATATGAGAGCCCACTACCTAAAGACACTTTTTCAGCAACAAATGGATAATTTTCACCAAATTTGATGAGACGAAAACTCCTTAGGGACCCTAACGATATATTTAGGGTAAGTTTCAAGTTATCGAACGCTATCACATTATCGAACATATAATAAGAAAACTATACATATCATTATTTTAATTCGTATCCATGATGCATGCATTTTCATCTTCACATGGCAACAAATTTGGCATCAATCATTTCCATCAGTTTTAATTTTTCAAATCAATCCCGTATTATCTCATCCAAGAATAAAATACAAAATATTACAAAGAAAGTTTAAATGTAATGTAATATGAATCTTAAGATAAGTATTACAGGAGTGCTAATTTAATGAACCTGTTTATGTGAATTAGATGAGATCATTCTCATTAATTATCTAATCAAACTTTGCTACATATTCCGAGGATAATTCACTTAATATGAATTTCTATTCCGTGATTGTGCCGTCGATGCGGTGACGGATTCGTTCACATCAATCCGTCGTTAAGATAAAATACAATCCATTCGTTTGGTAATATTGACAAGTTAAATGATATGCCGATATTATGAATGGATTGTTACAAACTTACAATCTCTCTTTCCAGCCATGATTTAATGATTTATTTAATTAAGTGTTGGCTTCAATAAATAATTTCATACTTAATTTTTTTTTATTTCATTAAATCTTTTTTATTTATAGAAAATATATTTTATTTTAGGGAAAATTTCTCACTGAAAAATGACATACAATCTAACGTAAAAGTCCGTTCATTCTTCGCTAGCTATATTCTTGACGCTTTGTCGAATTAGATTGTTAAGAGGTGATATAATGAGTTAGTCAGTGCTATCTTCTGGAAATAAATAGAATGATGTAGTGTATAATACGACGAACTGAAGTGACATGCCTCATGTTAAAACATTGGTTATTATTTATCCTAGTTTCGTACTATAGTGTGAAAATTAGGTTATTTGAAACATATATGGGGATTTTTCATACTTCATTATATATCAAGTCAATTCTGTGTCATACACACTTGCTTTTGTTTTAAATAAATTCATTGAGATTTGTAGTTATAAATTGAAAATAGTTACAATTTTCATAGTTTTAATGGTCCATGGTTAGTTAAAAATAAAATTTAGGTATTTATATTTTTCTGGAGGTCTTTTCATTTAAATTTTAGTCATATAGAAGAAGTTTATAGTTACTGTAACGCTGACTAAACATCCTATTACAAAATTCTCCTCCAATTTTCACTCAGACTTCTAGATCGTATGCAAATAAACAGTGAAATATCACCTTATAATGCTCATAAAAATTCGTCCCTTACACGAGTAGAATCATTACTAATAAATAAAAGATTTATAAATAAAAGATTGTAAATGAAGCTAACAGATATGAAAATTACCATACAATTGATAAGATACGATTTAAATACATCAATAAATTCGATGAATTCTGAAAATGTATTCGAACATTCTCTCCAATTCAGTGTCAGTTCCATTAATTTCATCAAAGTCAAAACCCATTTCTATTATCTCTACGTGAAACAAAAGATTGTTGGGTCTATTCAAATATTTCTCTGATTAATGAATTAGAAGGAAGGCGTTAATTATTTCGAGGTCTTTGATGATTGAAATTAATAATTTCCGACTTAATTATTTATGCTTCTATATTATATGTGTCCTTGTCCTAAATATTTCTTTGAAATATGCACGCCTTTGCTTCTATAATTGAATGATAGCTATTGTATCAAATGGAATTTAATAGAATTTATCTATATTATAAAAATTGGGAGTACTAACTAATAAGAAATAAGAAATTTCTAAGATTGTGATTTAAGAATTTAATTCTCTCATTTGGTATCGAATCCCAAACTTCAGTACTGGTGGTTCGGACTGAATTTCCCAATAAAAGTTAATTGACCATCTTTATTTAAAAATATTCATTTATTTTAGATCCTTATATTTATATCAAGTGTTTCCATAAAAGATATCTAAAAATGGTGTTCTATTTTATTGCTTCTCTTCAATATTTAACCTAGTTTTCTAATTAAAGTCAACCGAAATATAGAAGGGGAAAATCACTGGAAGTTTTCACCACCGAACACAATTTCGAAATCTGAAAACGATTTCATAGAATTAAATTTTATTTCAAATCTCACAGAAAAATGTTATAAATAAAATAGTGGACTAAAATTATAAGTATTAGTGATGAATGTTAAATCATAATAGATTCAATTAATGTGGTTTCATTACATTTTTCAAAATATTTTATAAATCAATGTATATAAAATTTTAATATATCCTTTCAATGGTGACCGGTACATTCCACATTAGGTATATTCCACCAAGTTAATTCTTCCACCCGACATTACGAGTTAGGTTTGGTTAGTCATCAATATTTATCATTTATTAATATTTTGTATAATACTAAGTAACTTGCATCCTCTTTATATCCAATTTATCCTTTTGTTGGCCAATCGCAATCTGTTTATTATTCACGGTTCTAGGTTAATTCACCGAAAACACATTCGCCGAAAACGCTTTCGCCGCACGACACTTTCGTCGAATGACACTTTCACCGAATGACACTTTCGTCGATAAAATGACAAGTATTTTCCTAAATAAGGTATACTTATTTTAAAGTAATCAACAGTAAAGTATACATCTTTTCACTATCAAACCTGGCCGAGAGGGCCAGGTTTGGCCTATAGTAATGAGGTAAGTCGCGCTATTGTGATATCCCTGCAACTAAAAAAAACAATTATGGTGATTTAAGCAACTCAGATAATGTTTACTTTTTCAGTTATTAATATATAAAATTGAGTAATATTTTTATCTCTGACATTTTTTCAGTAACATTAAAATTTTTACAATTTATTTATTTGATTTAACACAACAATAATAATTAGTATAAAATGTAATTTCTGCTTTAGTAAAACACAGAATAATTCAATTTGAATTTTATAAATTTGAGTGAAAGCATGAATATATGAAGTGAAGAGCAGTTTAAAGATAATCAGCAACCATAGCTTAAGAATCTTACATACATATTATAAAATGAACAGATCAATAGAGTCAATATTTACCGTAAGTAGTAGTGAAGGTAACGAAGAGAAAAATTAATAATGTCCTATTTGCAAAAGTTCCATTGGATGGAAAATATTCTTAAATCACATTTTTTTCATGTAGATCACTAATGATTTCTTGCATTTTATTAGTTTTTCAAAGTTTGATTAGGTTATTTACTTTAATTTACCTCTCATAGAAACAAAACATTTTCAACTGGTTTAAATACCCGATTTTCTGATATTTTTCAGAGCACAATAAATCAGATTTTTTCTAAACCAGGAAACTGGATTAGTTTTATTGAAGACTCATCGAGTCTTGCTTTTATGAGTCTGTATCTAGACTCTCAAGCTACCTGAGACTGACATGTCAGACTACCACTACTCAAAAATAAGCTAATAGGCCTGTAACATATGAGCTGCAGAGGAAAACTATACTCACATTTTGTACCTTCACTTTACATTTATATATATAATTTTCGTAACACACTCATTGTTACATTGCTTATATTTGGCTCATAGAGTTGGTGATTGGTAATTATAATGAGTTCGAAATTTTCCTGTTAGAGAAATGACAAAACTGTATTTGATCGACCACAAAATTATTATTAAACCAATCATAAAATGTTCATCCCATGCATAACTAATAGTGTTTGTGTCGTTTCATGTGGTAAGGTAAGTAAATAAATTGACACATTCAAAACTTGAATGGAATAATTATTATCATTCGATTGCTTTCTAAATTAATATCTGATATTTAATCCCTCTGCATAAGAAAAGAGTATAGAGAACACATTTCCCCTAATATCTGTCAATTTAGAGAATGGTGCGGTTACAAGGACGATGGATTTCTTATAAACTACGAGCAAATTACCTTACGCATGACTGCATTATAGAAACTCTGAATTGAAAGTGATTTTCAGAATATCTTCCAAGTAATATACTAAATTCAACTTGTGATTATGTTAAAGCCAATTTAGCGACTCGAACTTATACTGCAAGAAATGATATAGTTTAGTAACATAGAATGGGAACCACATGGATGTGTTTAGTAACAGTGTTATATATAATGAAAAATATATTCTATACGTATGTTACAAATGCATCTATCGTATGAGAAATATATGTATTTATGAATACAAATGAATTTATTATATGCTCTAAATATTTCATTATATATAAAAATACATCTATGATTAAAATTCATGAACAACTTAGCAATATTGCCAATTAGCTAAATTATAATATTGAGATATACTAGCAGTAACGTCTATCAGGATCCTATAAATAACATACCATTTATTTTACCTACCTCTCTTTTTGTTTCGCCTGTATCTGATTCTGAAATTATTGATTTGGTAAATAACTTGATATTCTCATAACGCATCCATAATATTCCTACGAGGATTTTTAAAGATATAGTAGAATGTTTAGCGAACAAACTATCAAAAATTGTAAAAAAACCTCCCGAACAGTATCAAGAGAGCAGTTTTTATTTAAATTCACAAGTCCAGATCGGTCTCTGAAGTGAATAATTATAAGCATATATTTCTTTTTTGCCACTTATGAGTAAAATTATTGAGAGATGAATATACTCCAGACTAACTAAGTTTGTAACTGAATTTAACATCATAAGTCACTATCAGTTTGGTTTCCAAAAATATGAGTTTCCATCGATTTAACCCTAGTAATTACCTAGCCCTTGAAAGTTTGTTCAGTAAACTAGCGACTGGTGCGCGCGTGCCAGTCCTCACTAAAACTGTTATAAACTCTTAACAAATTGAATTTTCAATATTAGGTCTGTATAAAAACCTTCATTTGATATTTACACATCCATTGGTAAATGCCAAAGAATAATTATCTATTTAAAATAAAATTAACCAGCAAAGATAAGAAACAAATATTTCTTAGGTTTTCTAACCATTTGTGCTGAAGCCTTTTTCCCCACCAAATAATAAAATCCTCTATAGCATTCACAAAAATGTGTGAAACTTACTGTAAATTTAACTGTGGATGGAGAAGGGTTCAGCAATAAAAAAGATACAAGAAAGAACTTTTAATAGTTTTGAAATATACTGATTTAAAGTTGTGTTCCGTTTTTTTATTTGAATAAATGCTCGTAAAATGAGTATCTTGCTCTATATCACCTTTTTTTGTATAATCGAATGTAATTATATTGAAAAGTAAAAATCGTGAAAAGACAGCTTCAAATCGGTTTAAGAATAAAATTATTGATAAATTTTTATCAGGACTGGTCTGCTTGGATCAGTAAAATCTTGTCACCTGAAAAAGACTAGTTCTAACCACGAGAAAAAGCAAATGAAAACCAAACCAAAAAGAACAGAAGCAGTGATTTAGGTGGTGAAGAGTTTCTTTGAAGAAACCCCCAGTTGCTCTCTCAGAAAATCTTTTCAAAAAAATTCACCCTCCAAAACCACGTGGTGGAGGAAATTCGTACATTAACTTGGTTCCCTTTTTTATCATTACACTTCAGTTCAACCATTAACGAAAAGCACAGAAATAGCAGTTTTCTCAGTGGATTCTGCAGCAACAATCCAACATTTCCAATTAAATCGTTTGGACAAATGAGAAGTTCTTTTGCCTCCATCAATACAAATCGAAAAAAAGCGAATAAGAATCATCGAAATATCTGAAAAGATAATAGGTATGATGCTAAGGTAATGATCTTCGTTGCAATAATTAACGGAATGGTTTCAAATGTTCATGCATTCCTTGACGAATATGGGAACTTGTCATCGGTAAGGGTGTTTCAAAACTCAGATTACTCCAGCACATTATTTGGCCCAGCCTACAGCTTCTTCAATTTGGTGGATGCAAGACCACATTGCACAAATGCAACTCTAGAATTTGCAGGGAAAAGTTTTGAGGTCGAGTGATTAGCAGAAGTACGGAAATAAAATTTCTGTTCAGCACACAGTTCAGATCTCAACCCTTTCGACTTTCACATCTGGGCTGCTTCACAAACTCGAGTTTATATAAAAAAACAGGGTCCAAAAAGTCTCTTAAACAACATATTCAAAGCTCCGCTCAAAGATATAACAAGAAGACTCAAGAAAGTATGCAAGAATGTTCTGCGTTGTTCTGTCTTCAGACTGAAGGTGGTCATTTTCAACAACTTCTGTGAGACCTCAGCAGATGTGCCTCTTTACTCTTTTGATAAAAGACAAAAAATGTTTTAATAATAATAAAAATAGTTTCTTTTCATTCATAGTGATGTGTCTTTAATGGTATTTGACTTATTTTTAAGTGCTTCTAATTCGCAAATTAAAAATGACGTATCTGATGGAACACAGTGTATAATGAATAATATGGATTTGATGATTTTTACTGCAGCCAAAATTTGAATATTATGATTAAGTTATTGATTAACAGTCTATTAGACTTTGAATACAGCATATAGAGTATAGACTATAAAATACATACACTGTGTTCCTTTAGAAAAACGTTTTCAAATTGCGAATTAGAAGCACTTCTGATGCATCAATTGTCATCTTAGATACACCTCTTTGATGGAAAAGAAAGAATTATTATTAAACATTTATTGTCCTATGTCGTATGAGCCACATCTCCTGAGGCCTTACCAAAGTTGTTGAAAATGACCTCATCCAGCCTGAAGACGGAACGAAGCAATCTTCAAAACATTCTTGCAAAATTTCTTGGGGGTCTCCTATAGTTATATCTTTCAGAAGAACTTAGAACACATTGTATAAGAGACTCAATGGAATCTTTTTCATATATAAACTCGAGTTTGTGCAGCAGCCATGAAGTGAAAGTTCATAGAGTTGAGATCTTGTCAGTGTGCTGGCCAGGGATTTTCCGTTCTTCTACTAATGAATCGACCTCGAAACTTTTAATTGAGAAATTCTAGAGCTGTATTTGTGCAATGGGGTGGAGCGCCGTCTTGCATCCACCAAAGTGAAGAATGGGGTTGCAGAATGGTGCAGTCTGGGCAAAATAATGTCCTGGAGCAATCTGAGATATGAAACACAATTAACAGATGTCAAGTTGTCATCATCGTCAAGGAATGCATGAAAGACTAGATCCATTCCATTAATAATGCTAACAAAGATATAACCTTAGCATCATACCTATAATTCATTCCGTTGATATTTCGAGGATTTTCATTAGTCTACATCGTTTTTTCGATGTTTTTTTATGGAGACAAAAAACTCTCGTTGGATGGTTGCTGCACAATCCACTGACAAAACTGACTTCTATGTGCTTCGTGTACATCATTTAATGGTTGAAATGAAATATAATGATAAAAACAGAAACGAAGATCATGTTAGCTGACGATCTTCCACAACGAAAATTTGATTGGTGAAAGCTTTTCTGAGAAAACAACTAGGGATATCTTCTAAGAAACTCTTAGCCTCCTGAATCACTGCTTCTGTTTATTTTGGTTTTATTTTCATTTGCTTTTTCTTGTGGATAATTTGTAGAAGCACTCTTATTAAGAAGACCACGAACTCTTGTGAACTTTTTCAGGTGGTAAAATTTAGCCGCCCTTCTATTTATCTAGGAGTGACGCATGAATTATCGGCGTACTGTGGAAGTAGAAGGTGTTTTGGCAAGCTACAGAGTACAGGACGTTCCATTTCTTCTCAAATTCAGAAACATTTTTAAGGTTGAAGATCAATGCTAATATTTATGGGATGTTAAAATCCATTCTTTATCGACAAAATGACGCATTCATAGTACAACTTGAATTATATTAACACAGTCACAGTGTAAGCATGTTTAAAACAATTAAAATAATCAAATGACTGACATTTCTTCAATTCTGAGGATTAATCCGTAGTCTTTTTTTCAGACACATTAAAAAATTTGAAAAGTGACCCCCCCCCCCCCTCCTTGACCGAATCCTAGATACGCCCTGGGTTACCACAGGGCTAAGAAAGGCTGTAGAAGGTATTCTAATACCTTCTAGCACATTAAAAATGAATTATTTAAAATTAATGATTTAAATTTAATTTATAATTAAATAGTAGTATTTACAACCTTAGAAGGTTGTAATTCTCTTAGAAAAACATACAGTGGATAAAACGCCTTATATGAATAGCAAGTAAGGTGGGTCGTTTTGATTTTTTCTTTCGATTTTGCCTTAGCTACAATGATATATATAAATTGAGTGAAAAAACACGATATGAAAAATTTCAACCCAATCGGTTACATCTTCTGCCCCCGGGGGAGAGGGGAATTATAAAAAAATAAACTGAAAACCCCCTAATAATCTAACGTGACATTAAACTGGGTTATCAACATCTCTAAGAAATGCTATAACAGCATACATGATAATAAAGGTCTTATAAGTTCATTTTTTGAACTTATCAACTTATAAGTTCATCTTCGGACCCCTGGGTGGGATGTCATATTTTGGAGAAAAAAGATATTCGAAATCAATCACGACAATATACTAGGTTCTTGATTTCACATAGAGCGCTACAGCTGTAAACATGAGGTTAAAGGTCCATACATTTGATAAATGTATAGAAAGAAAAAAGTTATACGCAAGTATCTTCTGACCCAAGAGCGGTGGAAAATGAACTATTTTAGTTGAAATTGTGATTATTAATGTAACAATATTGTTTTATTTAGCTCAGATCGATCATAATATGATCTGATTGGTTTAATGAGGTCTACACTGTTTCGATTTA
This sequence comes from Caprella mutica, assembly GCA_947561585.1. Taxonomy (NCBI): domain Eukaryota; kingdom Metazoa; phylum Arthropoda; class Malacostraca; order Amphipoda; family Caprellidae; genus Caprella; species Caprella mutica. The sequence goes on from CANNZV010001094.1 coordinate 139,241, forward strand.
ATTGATTTGATCAAATAGCAACATTTTATATCCTCAACACCTGTGGGGGGCAGACAAAATAATTTCTAACATATCATTTATCAAAAAATATTGAATGTAATCTATAACATTCAAAGTAAAATCCATTTGAATGGGTCACTCTGCTAACATTTATTAGAGGGTGACTCGCTTTTTTTAAAGTGACTTCAAAATAAAGTTTTCTAACTGTTATTCACTAACTCATATTTGGACTGTATTATGTGTATGGTCAGCTAAATGATAGACAATTTTCTATGACTTGCTAGTTCGTTACAAGTTCTAAATGTTTGTTTATTCTATCAGAAGAATTACCAGCTATGAATATAGCGTTAGGATTAGAAAAAAAACATCAGAATTTTCTGTAGCGACTAAACTATATTTGTTCAGTAAACATTGCAATCAGAGGACGTAAAACATGGACAAAAGAATAGGGATACATACTATATCCATTATTATATAACAGTTGAAAAATACTACATGATAAAATATTTAAGTTAATTAGCCAGTAAAGAATAGTTACAGTACAATCAGTTCCACATCAGACCCGGCAATTCTAAATTTTGTAATAAATAGAATATACCACAACAAATTGAATAAAATATCTAATTATCGTTTAATGATAGGAATTTTATTTATAAACAGAAATACTTGTAATATAATTTAATATATTAATAACCAATACAAAATCAATCAAATAACAATCATGCACTTGGCACTATATTATTTGTGTATCTGAAATCAGAAGTATATGTTTACATTCCATATCCGTAAAATATAATAATATAATATTTAATTTGACCCATTATTTCCAACTCTTATCCCTAATTAGACTGACTAAATGTAAGTCTCTAAAGTAATATGAGTGTCGAGGAATCGCTACACAATTAATATTTACGTAAGCGGCGGCTTGAATTGTGCGATTCTTTTTTCGTTTCATATGCTTTTATCATATAAATGTACTGTGCAAAGGTTTTATATACCCACGATAGAAAGAAACAAAATTATTATATGGAATGTATTTTGTTTGAGCTGAAAACGTTTTTCTGGTCAGTGGGGGTGGAATTGGGTACCCACTAGGCCCAGCGTTTCCCTATAACGTTTTCTTCGGTGACCTCTGCATAGAAAACTATTTTAGCTGTGGACCCCCCTGAGTTGAAATGATAATTTAGCGCGTGTACTTGGGAGATTTTATCAAACTATTTATTCAGTTTAAAAAGTTTGTAGGCGGAATATTAAAACTACGTATTAAAAATATATTTATTTATAACACTTGTTATTTAGTATTTACTACTAATAAATGATAAATACAATAGAAATTAAATAAATAAATTGAAATTACTCAAAAACTATGAAACTAAATTTGGGAATGCTTTCAAATTTATAACCATAAAAATATCAAATAATACATAGGCTACATGATCCATTTAAGTAATTAAACACAAAACAGTTTAAACTATCCAATTCCAGACATAGTGTCGCTGCTTATAACGCGGAACCCCTTCCTAGGTGTCCACGGGACCACCTATAGGGAACTGCTGCGTGCTGTATAATATAATAATTCTATTATAATTTCATGTGGATTGGAGTTTCCTTTGGCATTCTATTTGTTGTAAGTTTAAATGTTCCAAGCCAGAGAAAACTTCAATCCGGTCACTGACCCAAAAACGAGCCTTTATAAGGAAGCAAAAGATGTCACTACACATCATTCTCCACTCTACACGAGATACAGAATCTAAAACCCAAGGATAAACGAGAATGTATAATAGCGCTAATCCCCTCTCCACTAAAACTACAATAAACTACCAAACTATGAATCCTTAAATATTTGGGAAGCGATGGACTAATTAACGGCTGCAGTGATCTCTGGTGAAGGAAGGGAACATAGAGTAAGTTTAATATTTACTGTACTTTAAAAATAGACTGTTCCAATTCTCAATTCATTGAAAGAAACCCTAACTTAAATTCCAAAACTATTATAGACATGCCAGAGGAAAATTTCATTACTTATTACTATTACTTATTACTATAACGTAAAATACTATTACTTATATTACTATAACGTAAAATACTATTACTTATTACTATAACGTAAAATACTATTACTTGTTACTATAACGTAAAATACTATTACTTGTTACTATAACGTAAAATACTATTACTTGTTACTATAACGTAAAATACTATTACTTGTTACTATAACGTAAAATACTATTACTTGTTACTATAACGTAAAATACTATTACTCGTTACTATAACGTAAAATACTATTACTTATTACTATAACGTAAAATACTATTACTTATTACTATAACGTAAAATACTATTACTTATTACTATAACGTAAAATACTATTACTTATTACTATAACGTAAAATACTATTACTTATTACTATAACGTAAAATACTATTACTTATTACTATAACGTAAAATACTATTACTTATTACTATAACGTAAAATACTATTACTTATTACTATAACGTAAAATACTATTACTTATTACTATAACGTAAAATACTATTACTTATTACTATAACGTAAAATACTATTACTTTACTTGACAACTATAACTTAAACCTATAACCTAAACTAAATATATTTCATAACCAATTTAATAATTATCTTCTATAGTTCTATTTTAATTCCTATCTTTACATTTCAGTGTTAGTGCAGGCTCGGTTCACATGAGCATCACATCTTCATGGCTAAATTCTAGAGTTCCAGTTTAATTCAATATCTCCCAAATTTAAAATTGCCTTAAGCTTCAAAAATTAAGCTTAAAATTGTTTATATGATTTATTAAAACTCAAAAAACTAAAACGAATATTAATTTACCTACTGGCTAATTCTTATATGGTGGCCGGTATGGTTTTTCATTAAAAGAGATCTTTCATGCCAGATGTGATGTTCATCGTTCCTATTATTTGTGATTAATCTTATCTTTTTTCCTATATTGAAATTACTAATTTAATTTTTTAGGTTCTTGAAATTCTAAATTTTATAAAATGCCCCCAAAAGCTAAATCAGGAGAATCTGATTTTCAACGGAAGATGAAGCGAGTAAATATGAATCCTTTTGTAAAACTCGTCGCTATTTGAGACAGAAAATCACTAGATTCTGTAATAATTTTGAAAATGACGGGGAAACTTATGTTGGTAATAAGGCTAAGGATTATGTCGGAAAACTGTCTGATTTGCAATCTGAAATTAATGTTATTAACAGAGATAAATACCCATCTTTCCATTGATGTAGATCAGATTGACTTGATTACTGAGGAGGAGGAATACAATGACAAACTCTCTGATACTATAAGCCTTCTGCAACCTGCAACTAAAGTTCTTTTACGAGTTTGAATCTATAGTAGATAAACATCAACTATCGTCATACGAAAAGTTCGTTTATATCAGAGGTCACTCAAGAAAGATCCTCGATGTCTTATTGAATCCTTAGATTCTTCTGAACAGCGTTACGAGAGTGCGAAAGATTTATTAACTGAAGCATTCGCATCTACTCTGACTTAACAGTACGAAGTTATAAACCGCTTGAGTAAACTAGAACTGTCTTCATCTAGTGATCCTTATGTTTATATTGGTGAACTAAAATCAATTATGTCATCATTCACTACTTTAAAAATTGACATTAATATAATCTTACAATATTTCGCTTGGACAGGGCTCAACGATTGTTTTCAATCACAACTCTTGCAAATTACTAATAAAACTAGACCATCTCTCGATGAAATCACTGAGCACATTTTCACAGCCGCTGAACGATACATTAAAATTAATGAACGCAATACTCAAAGCTCTAGTACTAACCATAGTTATTCAAAACCTAGTTATCCCTTGGAGAGTAAGACCTTTGCGACTAATGTTAAAACTAATTCATTTATACCATGTAATTTGTGCATTTCCGATGAGGTTTCAGATATTAAACATACTATAAGAGATTGTACAGTATATCCGACTGCTTCTTTGAAAGTTAAAAAATTAAGAGAACTAAATTATTGCGCTATATGTAGCTTTAGAAATCATAAAACCGCTAATTGTAAATTTACTTTCAGTTCCAAATGCAAAAATTGCAACAAAGATCACATGACATTTTTGTGTTTTTCTGAGAAGCCACAAAACAAGAATTATACTAATACTAGATTATCATCTGTGCAATTTTCGAATTGCAATGCTACTCATGACGCGATTTTACTTCCTTCATTTACAGTGCACATCAAAAAAGGTAAAAACTCTGTACCAATTAGAGAACTTGAAGACAGTGGCTCGCAACGAAATTTCGTCAAGAAATCTGTCTTAAACAGATTAAGTTACGAGACTGTCAAAGATAATGTTCACATAGATGTTCGGGGCTTTAACTCTACTAGATCATTTAAAACAAAGGTGGTGAGAATTCAAGTTCTCATAGGAGATGTTCTAGCGGATGTTGAGGCAATAGTTATTGATATTCTTGATATTAACTTGAAAATTCCGAGCCTAGAACTCATAGTAGAATCCTTTCAAGTTAAGGGATACATCATTGCCGATAGTAACATAAAGAGTGGAGATGACTCCATAGGTGACTTTGAAATGGTCATGGGACCAGATGCTGATAGACTTTTACGAACTACTACTGTTGTATTTGGGGTTGAAGGCAGTGCACATTTTCTAGATTCTAGTATCGGAGTAATGCTTTCTGGGCCAGCTTCCGCAATATTATATAATTTAGATTATCTTCCAGATAGAAATACTGCATGCAAAACTGAGATAGCCCTGAAAGCTGAAGACAAAACTGACATTGGAAACTAGTCTAATTCTGACAATGAAATTGAATGCGCTTCAGTTGAGGCTCTTGATGAATTAGCGAAAGAAGTTCTCAACTATGACAAATGCATAGATGCACAAACAGAAAGTGTAGACCAGGAAATAGTTTATGAAGTTCTCTCCAATACGGAGAGAAATAAAACTGGTAGGCTTATAATGCCTCTTCCTTGGAACAAGGTCACTGAAAAGCATCTAGGTAGGAACTTTAATTTGTCTAAAAGTATCTTACAGAGCAACTTCAAGAAACTACAGAAGGACAACAAGCTGGAAGCGTATGACGAGGTGTTTAAGGAGCAGCAACGTCTCGATATAATAGAACCAATTGAGGATATCCAGAAGTTCATAGGTGAGAACAAAGACTGCAGCTTCCTACCACACATGGGAGTATTCAAGCCTGGAAGGGAAACAACTAAGGTGAGAATAGTATACTTATCCAATTTATCAGAGAAATCTAGAACTAACTCTCCTTCAGTTAGTCATAATGTAGCTCTCTTACCAAGACCTTGTCTGAACCATAAAATAACCACAACGGTCATGCTGTCACAGTTTGATCAGTACATTTGCACTTTTGATATCTGTAAGGCTTTTCTAAATATAGCTTTACAATTTAAAGATCAAAACAGACTGTTGTGTTTGTGGTTTAAATCTGTAGAAAATGGAGATTTCTCAGTCGTTGCATACAGAAATAAGAGACTGAGCTTTGGACTCCGTCCAAGTCCTTTAATCCTTATGCTAGCATTATACAAAATACTAGTAGTGGATACTTATAACGACTCGGACGATATAATTGCCCTAAAGAAACAAATATATCATCTTATCTACATGGATAATGGTTGTATAACTAGCAATGATCAAAGCTACTTAGTGTGGGCTTATGGCAAGGTGCAATCTATATTTGCTGAATACCAATTTAATCTGCAACAAATCAATACAAACTCAGAAAAGTTACAGAACGTGTTGAATGCAGATGAAAGTGACGAATCAGAGTCAACGGTGAATTACTTCGGTATGAGGTGGAACAAAGAGTTAGACAAATTGACTCCGTATCCACTAAAACTTGATGAACAGGCAAACACGAAGCGGAAGGTTTTGTCAAACTTAAACTCTATTTATGATATCTTCGGTGTTTACATACCTATGCTGGCTTGTGCGAAGATCTTTCTTCAGAAGTTGCTAACCGATGCTGCCATAAAATGGGACGCACCACTTCCGCAAGAATCTCAAAGAGAATGGGTTAACATTGCTAAGCAAGCTAACCAAACCCCTGATGTTCCAATTAGAAGATGGGTCGGAGATGTCAGACTCTTATGATTTAGTAGCCTTCTCGGATTCTTCAGGTACAGCTTATGGTGTAGTGACCTACATTGTATGTAGAGAGACAAAGATAGTATCCTTTGTATGTGCTAAGAGTAGAATAATAAACAACTCGTTGGAAAAGAAGTCCATACCATGTCTAGAATTCCAAGCGGTTACCGATGCGACAGAGGCTATTGTAAGCATATTCGAGGAACTATGTGGTGAAAAAACTGTTAATCCCGTAAAAATACTGAACCTTACGGTGTTAACAGACAGCATGGTATGCCTATCTTGGATCAGATCGTATTTCTGTCGGAAGATAAGATGAAAAAGAAGGGCGTATTCATCATGAATAGACTTGATAGGATTGACAAACTGAGTCATCAACATCCTATTTCCTTCGGCTACATTGAGGGAACAGATAATCCAGCGGATTATGTATCAAGACCAACAAGTTACAAGAGGATGTGTAAAACTGAGTTTTACACAGGGCCACAGTACTTGAAAAATGTAGATTACACTGACAAGATGTTAATCAATGTGCCATCCTTGAACGAGGATGCTACAAAACTGTCTGTGATGATTGCAACTTCAGAAGTTACTACTGTCGACCATGTTCTTGAACCGGAGAAAAAGTCTTCACTGCGCAAGTTAATAAGCATTGTGACAATCGTGATCACATTCATTGAGAAGCTAAATAAGAAAATTCTTCAAAGAAAAAATCTTAACTTCGCTGAGAAACCAGACTTGCGCAAATGGACTTTTAATAGGATCATGGCAACAGAACAAAGAATCACATTCCCAGAGGTATTCGAGTTTTTCGAGGGTGGAAAAAACCGTTAAAAAACAAATACCAAAGTTAGTTCTCGATAGTGATGGTTTGATCAGGGTGAGAGGAAAATTTGCTAAGAATAAAAGTCCAATACTTTTATCAAACAGATCTCACCTAACGGGCTTGATTATCGAAGACTTCCATACTAGATATTCTCATATAGGTGTATTGACTACATTAACAGAGATTAGGAAACAGTTCTGGATACTGAAAGGATTTTCTACAGTAAGGAAAATACTACGGAATTGTTTCACCTGTTGTAAATTGAATAAACTTCCTGTCAAATTGAATCAGAATATATATCCTGATTTCAGAATCGATGCCACACCCATTCCATTTTCCACCGTCTTCATTGATCACATGGGTCCATTTACGGTTACAATCAATGGAGTAAATACCAAAATGTGGATCCTAATAATAACATGTCTTTGGAGCAGGGCTACTAATTTGAAAATTTGCTATAATTTAGGTGTGGCAGAGTTCCTTAGAACAATTCAACTACATATATTTGAGTACGGTTTATTCATCGATGTTTGTCGGATTTAGGTAGTCAAATTGTCTCTGGGACTAAGTATATAAAAGCGTTTCTGAGTGACCAGGAAACCGTGAAATACTTCTCTGACCATGATATGAGCTCCATTACCTTTCAACAATATGCAAAGGGAAATAGTAAGCTAGGAGGTTTGGTTGAGAACCTAGTTAAGCAAGTTAAACATCTTCTCATAAAATCTATTAATAAATGTGTACTTCCTCACACAGACTTTGAGCAGCATGTATCAAAGACCGTTCACATTGTTAATAGGCGACTAATCGCTTTTAAAGAAAGCATCAGAAATGCGTGTGCACAACTCTAATTCCCTGAGTCTATAACTCCAGAGAATCTGACTAGAGGTTACGAGCTGCATTCCTTCAACATTATCCCACAGTTGGGTAAGGATTGTGACGACTACGTACCACCAGAAGAGAACTCTGAGTTTATCCGTAAGAACTTCATGAAGCTACGGAAAGTGAACTCTAGATTGAACAGCGTCTACCAAGAGGAATTTTTAGGTAACCTGATGTCCCAGTCAGTGGATCAAAAGGACATATATGTACCAGTTCCTCATACATCACTGATAGTTGGTGATGTGGCTTTGCTCATTGAAGCAAACACCAAAAGGCACAACTATCCTATGGGAATAGTAAGAGAAGTAGAGATAAATTCTCTTGGAGAGTCTACTGCAGCAAGAGTTTACAAGGGATGTACAAAGGAGATTGTGTACAGACATGCATCTTCATTGATTATACTTCAGTCACCTACTAGTTCTGAAGAAGACGACAAACTAAATGAAAACAAAGATACTATTTTCATAACTCCTGTGAAGAATAAGAAGCGTCGTGTATTGCTTTCAATCGCGCTAAGGATAAAATAAAATCCTTAAATTCAGGGGATTATATTTAAATGATTTTTAATCTTACTTTGTATAATCTTGCTGGAATTTGGGATTTTAATGTTGTACATATGTTTGTAGTGCGTAGATATTTATTTAAGGTTCTTAATGTGTTACGTTTCAGAAGAGGTTTATGAATTGCTATGTTGAAAATTTATATACATATAATTCTTCTTCCTTTATATAATCTCAATAGAAATTGGGATTATAATGATTGTATATATGTTTGTAGTGAGTAGAGATTTGTTTAAAGTTCTTGCAAGCTACGTTACATTATTTATTATGTAACGTGTCATGTGTAGCGTAAATTTTTTTTGAGTGTGTTGCTATATTTATAGTTTATATATATATAAATATTAATTTTTGTCATGTTGTGTTGTTGGCTGAATATATACTGTATGTAGTCTATTGGAATTTATATGAATAAAATATACACTGGAATAATCATCGATTCCTATTTACAAATAAATATAAACCAATCCCTTGTGGGGGAGTGTATAATATAATAATTCTATTATAATTTCATGTGATTGGAGTTTCCTTTGGCCTTCTATTTGTTGTAAGTTTAAATGTTCCTAGCCAGCGAAAACTTCAATCCGGTCACTGACCCAAAAACGAGCCTTTACAGGTGAACCATGATGTAAGAATTGTCTCAGGGAAGTTCAGTCGGGCAGAAAACTTTCCATGAAAAACTCCTATTTAAGAGTCAGATCCGCCAGTTCAATACGTCCAATCCAACCAAATTCTAGACAAAGGAATATTAGAGAGATGCGAGCTAATTCCGCCAACTACAAATACTTCCACAATAAAGCCAATTATAAACCTAATCAACTATAAAATCCAACTACAGCTACTTCTACAAAAATCTGACCTAATTAATAACGCCTATTTCAATGAGGCTAGAAAGAGCGAAGGTATAAGGAAGCAAAAGATGTCACTACACATCATTCTCCACTCTACACGAGATACAGAATCTAAAACCCAAGGATAAACGAGAATGTATAATAGCGCTAATCCCCTCTCCACTAAAACTACAATAAACTACCAAACTATGAATCCTTAAATATTTGGGAAGCGATGGACTAATTGACGGCTGCAGTGATCTCTGGTGAAGGAAGGGAACATAGAGTAAGTTTAATATTTACTGTACTTTAAAAATAGACTGTTCCAATTCTCAATTCATTGAAAGAAACCCTAACTTAAATTCCAAAACTATTATAGACATGCCAGAGGAAAATTTCATTACTTATTACTTATTACTATTACTTATTACTATTACTTATTACTATAACGTAAATACTATTACTTATTACTATAACGTAAATACTATTACTTATTACTATAACGTAAATACTATTACTTATTACTATTACTTATTACTATTACTATAACGTAAATACTATTACATGACTACTATAACGTAAAATACTATTACTTATATTACTATAACGTAAAATACTATTACTTGTTACTATAACGTAAAATACTATTACTTATATTACTATAACGTAAAATACTATTACTTATTACTATAACGTAAAATACTATTACTTATATTACTATAACGTAAAATACTATTACTTATTACTATAACGTAAAATACTATTACTTGTTACTATAACGTAAAATACTATTACTTGTTACTATAACGTAAAATACTATTACTTGTTACTATAACGTAAAATACTATTACTTGTTACTATAACGTAAAATACTATTACTTGTTACTATAACGTAAAATACTATTACTTATTACTATAACGCAAAATACTATTACTTATTACTATAACGTAAAATACTATTACTTATTACTATAACGTAAAATACTACTACTTATTACTATAACGCAAAATACTACTACTTATTACTATAACGCAAAATACTATTACTTATTACTATAACGCAAAATACTATTACTTATTACTATAACGCAAAATACTATTACTTATTACTATAACGCAAAATACTATTACTTATTACTATAACGCAAAATACTATTACTTATATTACTATAACGCAAAATACTATTACTTATGTTACTATAACGTAAAATACTATTACTTATATTACTATAACGTAAAATACTATTACTTATATTACTATAACGCAAAATACTATTACTTATTACTATAACGCAAAATACTATTACTTATTACTATAACGTAAAATACTATTACTTAATTATATTACTTTAACGTAAAATACTATTACTTATATTACTATAACGTAAAATACTATTACTTGTTACTATAACGTAAAATACTATTACTTATTACTATAACGTAAAATACTATTACTTATATTACTATAACGTAAAATACTATTACTTATTACTATAACGTAAAATACTATTACTTGTTACTATAACGTAAAATACTATTACTTGTTACTATAACGTAAAATACTATTACTTGTTACTATAACGTAAAATACTATTACTTATTACTATAACGTAAAATACTATTACTTATTACTATAACGTAAAATACTATTACTTATTACTATAACGTAAAATACTATTACTTAATACTATAACGCAAAATACTATTACTTATTACTATAACGCAAAATACTATTACTTATTACTATAACGTAAAATACTATTACTTAATTATATTACTATAACGTAAAATACTATTACTTAATTATATTACTTTAACGTAAAATACTATTACTTATATTACTATAACGTAAAATACTATTACTTGTTACTATAACGTAAAATACTATTACTTGTTACTATAACGTAAAATACTATTACTTATTACTATAACGTAAAATACTATTACTTATTACTATAACGCAAAATACTATTACTTATTACTATAACGCAAAATACTATTACTTATTACTATAACGTAAAATACTATTACTTAATTATATTACTTTAACGTAAAATACTATTACTTATATTACTATAACGTAAAATACTATTACTTGTTACTATAACGTAAAATACTATTACTTATTACTATAACGCAAAATACTATTACTTGTTACTATAACGTAAAATACTATTACTTATTACTATAACGCAAAATACTATTACTTATTACTATAACGCAAAATACTATTACTTATTACTATAACGCAAAATACTATTACTTATTACTATAACGCAAAATACTATTACTTATTACTATAACGCAAAATACTATTACTTATTACTATAACGCAAAATACTATTACTTATTACTATAACGCAAAATACTATTACTTATATTACTATAACGTAAAATACTATTACTTATATTACTATAACGTGAAATACTATTACTTATTACTATAACGCAAAATACTATTACTTATTACTATAACGTAAAATACTATTACTTAATTATATTACTATAACGTAAAATACTATTACTTATATTACTATAACGTAAAATACTATTACTTATATTACTATAACGTAAAATACTATTACTTATATTACTATAACGTAAAATACTATTACTTGTTACTATAACGTAAAATACTATTACTTGTTACTATAACGTAAAATACTATTACTTGTTACTATAACGTAAAATACTATTACTTGTTACTATAACGTAAAATACTATTACTTGTTACTATAACGTAAAATACTATTACTTATTACTATAACGTAAAATACTATTACTTATTACTATAACTTAAAATACTATTACTTATTACTATAACTTAAAATACTATTACTTATTACTATAACGTAAAATACTATTACTTATTACTATAACGTAAAATACTATTACTTATTACTATAACGCAAAATACTATTACTTATTACTATAACGCAAAATACTATTACTTATTACTATAACGTAAAATACTATTACTTATTACTATAACGTAAAATACTATTACTTATTACTATAACGTAAAATACTATTACTTATTACTATAACGTAAAATACTATTACTTATTACTATAACGTAAAATACTATTACTTATTACTATAACGTAAAATACTATTACTTATTACTATAACGTAAAATACTATTACTTTACTTGACAACTATAACTTAAACCTATAACCTAAACTAAATATATTTCATAACCAATTTAATAATTATCTTCTATAGTTCTATTTTAATTCCTATCTTTACATTTCAGTGTTAGTGCAGGCTCGGTTCACATGAGCATCACATCTTCATGGCTAAATTCTAGAGTTCCAGTTTAATTCAATATCTCCCAAATTTAAAATTGCCTTAAGCTTCAAAAATTAAGCTTAAAATTGTTTATATAGATTTATTAAAACTCAAAAAACTAAAACGAATATTAATTTACCTACTGGCTAATTTTTTCCCAAGTTTCTTATACGTGTCTAGGCACTTGTACATTGCCTCATCTAGATGTAATTACCAAATCTAGAGGTAGACCACATCTATATTGAGCTGTTACCAAGTCATAACTATGAACAAACAAATACAGTTGCTGCTTCTGAACAACTACCATGGAAACTGTAAATTCGAATGAAGTTAATTGCATATAATAACAGTATATTAGGAGCTTCATTTACACCCTAATCACGACAGTACATAACTTGCTTTGCAAGTGTACTGTACAACACTTAAGCTTGGCAACTGTTCAGTACTATACTTGCTTTATCAATGTATGTGTGTTAGTGTGTCATGCGAGGGTAATTTAAATGTTTGGATAAAAAACTCATGGAATCTATTATTTCCAGTCTCTACCCGGTATTTTCACTTTGACAACCATAGTCAGTCACTAGGTTTGTTCACTAACCCGGTAGTTCTACCCTAACATCCCTATCATTTACAGTGACTATACTAACCACTAACCAGTGAACTGACACCTCCAATACCAGACAAACTAAACTTTTTTCTCAAGTAAGAGGTTTGCAATTAACATTCTTATCCCCTCTAATTTTTTGTTTACTTCAAACTTTCATTTCTGGGGTCTATGACGAGGCAAGAGTTTCGTCTCTCTGTAATTTAAAACCAAAGAACAAGATTTGAGAAATAAAATGCAGAAATGATTTAAGATTGACTAACAAAAGTACCAATAGGAGAATATCAACATTTACTGTAATTTAAGCGAGAAGTATTTTTCACTCTATAATACATCTTCTTCTAAAAAGTATCTTCAGTAATTCTAATAATTGTTAATATTTTAAAATTGGTCCTGGTACATAACGAAAAATTTATAGAAAATTGGAAAACTGTGTCGAATTTTATTACATATAAAAATAGTAAAATAGTAAAACTTTTCTTTCTTCTTATGAATCAAACCAAAGAAACTGTCTAGCAATTTGTTGGCACCAATTTTGTGACATAAATTAGAGAAGATGAAGTTTTTCCTTTAGGAATAAAAGAATGATCTACTGAATGATATATTGACTTAATTTAGGGTTAAAAATATGATATCTAACATATAACCAGTCAGGGAGCAGCGAGAGCGCAGCGTGGAAGCCAAACTAACCGATTTGGGGTCTAATTCTACTCCGGTGTAACTGCGCTGAACTACTCTTGGCACCTACTCCTCTTTGCTTAGCGCGCTGCCTAACTACGGATACGTGGTCCTTAGCCAAAACTGCTATAATAGCAATATAATATTACAGTCGTGGTTATAGGGGCCGTGCATTCGCAGTTAGGCAGCGCGCTAGGCAAATAATAGCAGGTGCCCAGAGTAGTTCTGCGCAGTTACGCCGGAGTACAATTAGCCCCCATAGCGGTCAGTTTAGCTCCCACACTGCGCTTTCGCTGCTCTCTGACTGCCGTGATGACTACTCCGATCAGCTCAACCGCTGCCTCGAACCTGCTCCAATTTTCACTTGGGAATGGTCAGTATACCACATTATGCGAATTTCTTATAGCTGTACAAAATTATATAAAATGATGTGATTGCATAGTCTAAAGGCCCTGTTACACGGTGCGAGTTGGCCCAGCGAGTTACTATAGTGCAGCTACTCGCACAGTGTGACTGCATCAGCTGAGTAACTGTCATTTGCATGAGGTTAGTAACTCTCATACGAGTTACTACAAAATGTTTATTTTTACTCGCCACTCATGGGCGAGTCAGCCACTGGCTTGCGAAACTTAGATGTCAACTTGCATCATGGAAGTACTACTTGCATTGTGTTGCAACATAACAGTAACTGGTATGTCATGCAGATATAGGTTTTTTCTATTCTAAACTTGAATAATTTTGTATTCAAATATTAGGTAGCCGATTGTCAAATTTGGTCTGTATATACTTCATATTAATTGTTTGGGGTTTTATTAGATGGTTAATAAATATATAAGTATATCTTATATAAGTTTGAAATTGCTATATTAAATATTATGAATCAATAAACATTGTAAATTAATTAAGTAATATTAAATTAATGAAATGTTAATTAATTTAATAAAATGTTAATCAATTTAATAAAATGTTAATTAATTTAATAAAATGTTAATTAATTTAATGAAAATACTAATTACTAATAATCTTAGTTATTAATTAAATATCATAAATTTAACTAATTAATTTTAAATATATAAATATTATGTTACACAATGTTAGTGTATGTTCAGACTTCAGTTACTGCCTATTTTCAGGCAATCAGCTCGCACTTGTGTGACCGGTTAAGGCGAGTCGAGCTACTGGCATGCGATTACAGTGGGACAGCTGCTGTCCAC
Organism: Caprella mutica; assembly: GCA_947561585.1. Lineage (NCBI taxonomy): Eukaryota > Metazoa > Arthropoda > Malacostraca > Amphipoda > Caprellidae > Caprella > Caprella mutica. Next base: position 154,257 of record CANNZV010001094.1, read on the forward strand.
TGTTATGCCAGTAACTCGCACCGTGTAACAAGGCCTTTAGTCAATCATAAATATAAATTAAATCTTATGGAAAACCAAATAGAACTAACTACAGTTGAATAAGAATATGTAATTTAAAAAAAATAATAAAATTTTAATAACAATTCAATAATTATTTTAACAATAATTTAGATTCAGTGGATGGACTTAAAAATTAAAACACCTTGCAGGGACTTCTAATGATTCCAGATTTATGCAGCATCAAACGAACAGTTTATGCGGTTACTGGGATATTTTAGGAGCCGTAGTCTTGCAATTTGCTGTAACAATTAGATTTCGAGTCTGACAGTCTCTATCTCTCGGTCAACTTCAAATTTAACCCAGACGTTTTTCCTTTTCTTTCAAAGGAAGTCATTACTGTTGAGACAGTACCTCTTGTAAAGCCAAACATTCAGGTAGTTTCTGTAACACTAGCACCTGCCATACGAACACCAACCATTTGGCCTCTTTGAAAGTCCCATGGGAGATTTGCCAATTTTATACCAAATTTTTCAAAACATAATAAAAATACAGCAATTGTAAATAAATATAAACATTCTAAATAAAAAAGAAACATTAAAAAATATGTCAATCTTATGTAAGAGATTCAATAATTTTGATGTCAATATATTATTTATATACACTATTTTGTCCAACCTGTGTAGATTTAAATATACTAAATATATATATTAAATATATTTACATTAATTTCTTCACACGTTTCGCTAGTAATTATAGTCCCTAATATCAAAATACTGACAAACTGTATCCACTTCCATATCTTCTTTTGCTGTTTTTATACCTTTAGCAGCTCATCCCTCAGTGCTAAATCAGACTCTGTGCCATTAGTCTTTGTCTCTTTCGAATCTCTTCAACAATTCGTCTGCCCGAAATGGATATGGTTTCTGCAGATCAAAATCATGACCTGCATTCGACAATAACCTTAGAAACTCCCGATACCTTCCAACATCAGGATATGAAGAATGCTCCTAGAAAAGGGCGATGATTGATGACTAAATATCACTGAACTTGGAATTTTTAAAAAGATACCTAAATAATACAACTACATTGAGAAAAATGAAAGAGAGAATTTTATACTTGATTTGAATTCCATGCAGTGATGATTTATGATAATTTTACTTTTCACGATAACTCTAATACTTTTATCATCCAAAATTCAACCCAAATAACAAGTAAAGTACAGATTTATATTTTTAATTTATATTAATCGAAGTAATCTGAACTAAATTAAAAAAAAACTATATAACTAGTATGCAGTAGTGGACAAAATATAGATTACAGGAAAGTTCACCGCCCTCAATTCACCGCCTGAAAGTTCACTGCACTCAATTCACCGCAAAGAAAATTCTCGCAATTCAATTCACCGCCTTGTAAATTTCAATTTAAGTAATGTGTGTTTATATTCCTTTGAATCAAGGTTAAGAAAAGATCGAACACTGTTTGCATATATTATAATTGATTGAGAACGTATTCAAATACCTTGTACGTTACGTCTATAACTTTCCTCATATATTCAATTTATTAGTATATGAGATAATAAAATGGTTAAGATTTGTAATTTTTTTCAAATTCGAAAAATGGATTTAGCCTGTTCTCTTAAGTGTAACAGGTATTCCCATAAACTAATGTTTAACGTGTAGATGAGACTCCTTTTAAACATTATTTACTTTTTCAAACATGTGCTATAATGTAAGTATTATAAATTGAACGGAACTTCACACAATTCTTTCCTTTTACCATATCTATTGTGAGTTGTGAGTATTAATATCTAACTATTATAAGATAGCTAGTTTTCACAGCTCAACTGCGAAACATTGCACTGTTAATTTCATTTCTATGTCGATAATGTTTTTTTTTGTAGCTACATATACGTTACATGCCTGGGAATTAATAGAGTTGTTTAATTATGACATCTTTTAATTTTTGAGTTAGTAGCATATTGTATGTTTTGATTGATTAAATATAACCAAATACTACCCCACAGAAATTAATGTTGAGACATCAAGCATAACATAATTTATATTATTTAATATATCCAGTGATATTAATTCAATATTCCTGTCCCTATATATTTTCTTTGATTAGAAAAGCTTTATAAATATTCAATGAGGCGTGTAACTACATCTTAAACAAGCATCTATTTTTCAATTACTTAATGTCTATTTAGTGGCTGAAACATTTGTTTTATTATGGGTTTGCTGTATCACTGTTATATTTTGAATTAATTTGTTTTTCGGTGAATTGAGTTGCTGTGAACTTTCCATGCGGTGAATTGAGTGCGGTGAACTTTCCGGCGGTGAATTGAGGGAGGTGAACTTTCCGCACACCCAAAATATAAGGGTAGGCAACAAGTTATCTAAATCTATAATTTCATAAAAAGTACAAAATACACATTATTGAAATTTTGCACGTATTTTCATATAGATCTCATACGTATTCGTATGAAATTTCAAAGCATTTGGACAAAAACTCTATCAACAGTTCGATATATCACCTCAAACAATAAATTTAGCTCTGGTCAAAAGTCAAGGGTAGCCATTATAAACTTGGAAATATTTCCGGATATAGGCAATTAACTTAATAATTTGTGAATAATTCTTTCCTAAATCACTTCAATGCATCTTTTATCACAAAATTCTACTAATTATCAAAAATTCAATACATCAATGTCCATAATTCATCCACATTTAGTGTGTTTCCTCTCCGAGTACAGTATTCAATTATTATCCAAACAGTCTCAATTTGATTGAGGTCAGGGCTCTGTGAAGGCCATCTCATTTGCCGTGAAACTCGGTTGTTGAGGGTCAGCCGCTTGTTGATAGGGGAGAGGGGTCTAGGCTGATTTTCCGAAAACGAATTGGCCGAAACCAAATTTGCCGAAGCGGATTTTCCGAATACATATTTTCCGAATCCCAAATTGGCCGAAAATGGATTTGCCGAAATACGGATTTGCCGAAGGACACATTTTCTGAAAGACGAATTTGTCGAAAATCAAATTTAATGTATTCAAAAAGAACATTCTGTTGGACTTTGTAGTTCTCATCATTATATCTAATGCATATAAAAACACATTTCTTGTATGAGTTTGGCACTACTATTGCTATATAAATTTGTATTCCGCTAATTCGATATCATTTTTCTAAATTCATATATATATAACTGTACAGGGTGGGCGAAAGTTTGGAAGCAAATGAAAGTGCATATTATAATCCAACGAAAAATATATTTAATAATTTACAGTTATTTATTATTACATAAGGGTTTTAAGAATTCAAAAATCATAAATTTATTCAAAATGTCCCCCCTTGTTTCTAATAACAGCCTCAAATCTCCTCCGAACTCCTCCTACTGCGGCACGCAACTGTTCTTGTGAAATTTCCTTCCAAGATCTCTGGAGCGAACGCTTTAAATCATCCACACTGCGATGGAATTTACCACAGGCCTTTGATTCAAGAATGGACCATACCGAAAAGTCCATAGGATTAACATCTGGGGAGCAGGGAGGCCACAAACCGTGGAAGATGGTCATGGCACCAGTTTTGAGTGACATTTGCAGTATGTGAAGTCGCGCCGTCTTGTTGAAATGTCCATAGAGTGTCATTACCGAAGTGATCCTTAGCTGACTCCAACATTGGCGTCAAAATATTCTCAATATAACATGTAGCATTGATTTTGGCGCCTTGTTCCACAAAAATTAAAGGAGATCTCCAAGTTTCTGAAACGGCGGCCCAGACCATTACTGAAGCAGGTTTCATGGTTCTGTGGACAGTTTTTTGGTTGTATAGGATGTCTTTTGCACTTTTACCAATTATTCTGTCATTCCTCCGGTTGTGAACCATTTCCACTGTGAAATTTTGTTTCGTCAGACCAAACAATTTCACCAGCCGTGCCAGACTTCAATTCTCTCAGAAGTACTTTGCTTCTCTCCAATCTCTTTTTCTTTACAGCTTCTGACAGAGTCTGTCTCTTTTGCAGGGTGAAAGAGGACATCTTTAGGTCTTCTTTGACAACTCTTCTCATTGTTTTGGGACTCACATTAGCTGTTTTGGCTAACAATCGTATTGACCTTTTCGGGTTCCTCCTGATCTTCTCTCGGGCACATTTTATCAGTTGTTTGGTGCGTTGTGAGCGTGGTCTACCACTTCTTAGACGATCAGTCAAGTCTCCTCTCTCATTAAAACGCTTCACACACTTCCAAACAGTCCATCTCGCTATTGAGAGAGTCTTTGAAATGACGGAATCTGACTTCCCGGCACGGCGTAGAGCAATAATGGCTTCTCTTTTGTCTGACATTTTTGAATTGAAAAATTTTTGTAAAAAAAATAACACTGCCACGTCATAATGTAGTGTCTCTACTATAGTTCAGACCCTACCATCTACTTAGGAACTTATTTTTAAGAATTATATTAATGTTTGAAAAATTGCTTCCAAACTTACGCCCCACCATGTATATATTAAATATTAATATGTATATGGCATTACTAAAAAAGGGTTGATAGAAATCAATTTTTTTTTTACCTGAAACAAATTTATTCATGCAAGTGACACTATCGTTGATGTTAAATATATGGGAAGATATAAACAATTAAGCATATCTAATTGTGATATTATTTATTACTAACAATTTTATATTTTAAACGCAATAAAAGGAATAAATATTAATAATGTCAGCCACAGAACACCTTCTGTATGGTATAATATTAACAACTGAATAAAAAATATGCAGTAAACATGGTGGAATATTCACAAAAATAAATAAACACGCTAGAAACACACAATCTAAAAACAACCAAACGCTCAAATGAAAGAAATGCAACATGCTCCAGTAGCTGGCTCACTGATTCTGACTGAATAAAAGCTTGAACTTTAGTGGTGGTACAAATTTAGTGGTACAAAGATTAACACAATGATTAACGGAGAGATAGAATAATCAAAGGATCGTTTAGTGTAAATAAGGGTTATGATTTCGTTGTTTCGTTTCTTTTCTGTAACTATTGTGTAATTTTACATTCTGTTTTAAATAAATCTTTCGGTGAATTTGTCTTTCGCCAAATTTGGCTTTCGGCAAATCTTCACTTTGGTGAATCCGTTTTCGACAAATTTGGGTTTCGGCAAATTCGTATTTGGAGAATACGGTTCGGTGAATTAAGGTTCGACGAATTAGTTTTCGGAGAATTTGGTTTCGTAAAATTCGTTTTCGGAAAAACCGCCGGATACCAGGGAGAGTGTCTTGACGAAAAACTGTTTTATATTTCAACAATAACTCCTCTGTGCAGACGACCAATGGCAGAAGATAGATCCCCCAAGCCATCACACTACCACCTACAAACTTAACTGGTTTCTTGATGCAGTTCAGAGTTAATATTTCCTCAATTTTATGTTTAATTTCTACTTTTCCGTTAGATCCAAAGATATTTTATTTTCTTTCATTCATCACTAGAATGTACTTTCGACCTCTGCTCAATCAAATAAACGACATAGTCATGAGTCATGACAAACCACGAGTAACACTTTCCATTTCTTTTTAGAGATTAAAAGTTGCGGTGCTGATTGCTAACCATCTTGTTGAAGTCGAAGCGAAAAAGTAGACCGGGACACCATACCACCAGAGATTCGCAGCATCTTTAACTCTTATATTTTATTACAAAATTAAGTACGGAAATTATTACATAAAATTAGGATTAGTGAGGCACGTAATTAGGATACAAGGTTGTATAAATATAGTCATTTCGTCTGTTATTATTAAAAAATATCAACAATCTTTTTCTCTGTGTTTAACATCTATCTTACGAGAAATTTGACCAGAAGTGTTGAAACTACCTTGCAAGCAATTTTGAAGAGTTGCACGATCTTCTCTTTGCAATGCTTTGGGATGTCTACCATTCTTCGGTGTGGAATCAATAACTCCATACTGCTTATGCTGAGCCACAATATGTTCAACAATTCTTTTGGACCTTCATGTGGCAATAGAAATCTCTGGCAACGACAATTAGAGACTGTATCAGAGGGGAAACTCAACAAATGTGGAAAAATTGTGGACATTTCTGGAGGATGAATAGAAGATGGATAACTCCTTCATATTTTGCAAAATAAGTAGAACTTGTGCTAGAAGATGTATTGAAGTGATATAGTAAAGAATTATTCACAAAGTATTAAGTTAATTGCCAATATCCTGGAATATCTCCAAGTTTATGATGGCTACCCTTAACTTTTGACCAGAGCAAAATTTAGTGTTGGAAATGAAATATCGAACTGTTCAAATGCGTTGAGATTTCATACGAATACATATGAGCTCTATATGAAAATTCGTGCAAAATTTCAATAATGTGTGTTTTGTACTTTTTATGAAATAAAGATTTAGATAACTTCTTCTTGTCTATCCATATATTTTGTCCAATACTGTAGTACACATTTATTATTTTGAAATAGTTTCATATTTTCCTCAACAGAAATTTGAAAAATAGATATATTTATTGCATAACTTTTTCCATTTTCTAAAACTATCTTCAAAAAAAATCCACTTCATTTACAATTACAAGCCCAATTCCAAGGCAGAAATTGATGATGGTGCCAGAAATTAATAAGATACGCTTTCTTTCAGAAGTAAATCAGAGAAAAACATAATACATGAGTAATATTTTAGCATCACACACAGAGAAAATACCTGATCTTACAAAGCTGCACAGCATAGCCATTAACTATTGAAATCGTCATATTTATTTAATCGATTAGCTGCTAGTGGCAATACTATAAGAAAGTTGTATGTAAATTAAGATTTAGAATGTGTATTTTTAAATATAGATACTTATTACCTGTAATTTTATTACAAGCACTAGAATTTATATTTTTATAAAAAAAATAATAAATTATTAAGTTTATATCAGACAATATCGGTGAATCGTGCTATACTGCAAAACCAAGAAATTTTTGAAACTGTACTGGAAAAAACCTCATACTAGACAAAACACAATTTTTGTCACCTGACAGTTATTCTAGTGTAGATATTACAAGGAGTAATAATAACAATACTGTTGTGAAGATAATTCTCTAATTTGAATAATATATTATATTTCTTTATGCTGTTTTTAGGATAAAACATAAACAAATTGATGTGAAAAGTTACAGAAAACTAGATACAGTGAAAACTATTGTAATTTCATAAAATGATAATTTAATTGAAAAAATATATTATATTCATTTTGATTGAAACAAAAAAAAAATCATACTGTTTCTAAATGTTATTTCCCTTTAAAATTGGTTTGTTAGTCACCATTAGTTTGGCATTAAAAAGATCATAAGCGAATAGAGCTATCGAAATATTAAAGTCACCGCTTTACTTTTAGAGAAAACGATTTTGGTCTAGTAGGAAACTAATAGAGTGAGTTTCTTACAAGACCAAACAAACTTGGAACGTAACTCTGGTCTACTACGAGGTTTTTCTGTATTTGTTTAAATTGTAATTATTCAATGCGTATAATTAATGTGTTTAATTAGAGAATTCGTAGTAGATGAAAGGTTTGAGATATCAAGCATATCAAACATAGAGGTACGTGAATTTAAATCTTTCTTCAGTGACCTGCTCTTTAAAACAAAAGGCTCATAAAAATCCATTATTTTTCTGTATTGATTTGTTCTGCCTCATTTATATAATGTAATACGTACATATACTAGTAGCATTTCTATGTTCACGTGCTCTTCCTAGCAGCGGCGGGCTTATCTCAATATTATGTGGTTTTTCTTTTACATTAAACTTCATCTGGTTTCAACAAAGGTACGTATCTTTTTAAATCAATTTTATTTATTAGATTAGTAGGCTGATAAAGGCGAAAATAGCACAAGAAGCTAATTCATTATCTTCTTTTTTTTCAATTCAATTCCAGTAGTAGTGAATTTCCTTCATTTTTCCATATTTTGTCGAAATTTAGAAAAATCTCTCTCCTTCAAATGCAGGGAAAACTCTTAGAATGCAAAGTCATGTACCGGAAAAGCTTCGTTGTAACGATCAGCGTTCGTTGTAGCTATCTGCGATATTTATATAACTTATTTATATAAATATACGAAATAATAAGGTAGGTATAACTGCCGCTTAAAATACCATAAAATATGATAAAAAGGTGTTATTTTTTGGATTAGTATTGAAGTAGAAAAATGATTGAAATTAATTTAATAGTTTTCCTCCTTACCATTATTCTATTTTGTAATTTGAACATTTGATACATTATTCTGGAAAAGTACATGTTTTGTAACATTAGAGTGTGGTAATATCCCATTTACGAAAATTTGTCGACGAAATGTCTTTCGTCGAAAAGTCTGTCAACCGATAATCGTTTATTAGGCTGAACACAATATCCATATTTTTTTCATTTCCTGATTTTTAATTTCTTGTTTGGTATAAATAAATGAAGAAAATATTAAAATAGAATATAGACTGGTCACTCCTTTTTCAAATCTCTATTGAAACTTTCCAATCAAAGAAAATATGGTGGAAAATGGTTACAAAACCAAAATAATGAAAATCTTAAAAACAATATATTAAGTGTTGATTGTCAATTGTAAAACCTCTGATTATATTATAATCAACGTTTGACTAGAATAATTACTATAGATACTTGGTAGACGAATGTAATATTTGTTAAACCACTTCACTTAAAGAGTTCATTGTAGCGATCTGCAGTCCGCTAGAGCGGTAATTTTTGTCCTTTGTAGTGGGGGTGTCTGTTCAAAGATCGTGCGCTGTAAGAGCTTTACCTGTAATGTAATAGAGAACTTTTGTATTTCGTTATGTCTACTTCGGTACCATAGGCCTTCAAAATATGCATAACTAGAAAAACTTTGAAGAATCAGTCAGACAAGATAAGTAGCTCCATATAAAGTTTCCTACTGCAAATTCAGTGTGAGTGCTCATGTATGTAGAAAAGCTATCAAGTTAGAGATAGATACCGCTGCACTTCAAACACGAATAGATCCAGGAAAATGGTGATAGAAGATAAATGAAACAAACTTACCAAATGAATCTAGCAATTGAAAAATTGCAATTATTGTTGAAAAGTACAATATGGATAAAAAAGCCAAAAAGCAACTGTACAGCAACTGTCATTTCAAAAAGCAACTGTCATTTCCATTCCCCACTGACAGCTCGCAAATAAATTGATTTGGAGAGAATATGATCCGATATATTTAAGTTGTGAATATTTTTAAATAGTATTTTCTTGTTACTTGCATATACTAATAAATAATTTGGAATGTAATACTATCGATTTTCTCAATCCTCTTCATTGTCAATTACTCTGTTCCTGCTCGTCACGAAGTTTCTATGATTTAAAGTGCGTGATTTTGAAGAGATTAATAGGAGAGTTTGCCCTCCTGAATTTAAATCTGCGTTCCATTTTTATCTGTGGCTGAAAAGTGGATTGGAGGTGTTTTACTACCCTAAATCATTATTGGCATTTAGAAATAAATGACCTTTTCTTCGGGAGTATCCAAATATTTTAGTGCAGCTATGTATTATTTTGATTTTATCTAAACAGACGAATTTACTATATTCTGGATTAAGAGTAATACACTTGTTACGACTTCAAATGTGGGCGTTAACTGAGATTATTACGCAACCAATCTGAACTAATTCAATAAACACTTCATTATCTAAACATTGAAGAACAAACAGAACTTCAGATTTCCAATCAACAAGAACAGTAGTTTCGAATTCGATTTGAGATGAAATGTTTGATTTAAACTACAGTACGTGCTGTGTCTATCATTTATTTTTTTCTCTAATGCAAGCATTGTATTGCGCCAAAACATTGAGATAAAATATATTTTCTGTTTATGAAGCTCTATCCCACACTTTTTTTCATTAAGCTCAATAGGCCAATTAGAATATCTTTGAATTAAAGAAATACACAGTTCAAAGCTTTTATTCATGAAAGGCGAACCTTATGGATGGATGCAAAAAATATTTTTCTAATAGTTTTGAAAAAGTTAAAACTTTTCTCTAGGTCCAACAATCAAATTTTTTTGACAGTCTATATACATAGGGTAAGTTCCGAGTTATCGGATGGTTCATCATTTTCGGATACGAAAAGTAAATATTATTTATTTTTTATTATTATTGGTATCATGAATACAAAAATAAAATCGAAAATAATATTAGTAATTATATTTTTTCTTACGTATTCGAAAATGTGGAATCATCTGATACTTTGGAGCTTACCTTAAATTTGGATATGTTGAATATTTATATTTGTTGTAGTTACCGTGAAATAAACATCACTAAATTGGTCTCCGTTTTCATAACTACGTATACTATAATAATTTCGAGACTGGAATCGCAATTGTTTATCTATATAAAGAATCCAAGTACCTAATTAAGTAATTCTTACTGATAGTTTTCATATACCATAACATTTTTCCGATCTACAGAACTACCAACAAGGTATTCGGTTTTTTTTTTTCATCTAATGAAACTGAGAAAGACTGAAAGCTTAATGATAGTATTTCTTATATAAATAATTGTGAACAGAATAATTGATCATTTCTTTTCTGCTAACTGTGATATGTTATATTTACCTTACCTCTTCAAATTTAAAGCAAATCCAGTTTTTTTTTTTAATTTACAGCAGAGTATAAATGTTCCACGCAATTAGTCGAGTTGGCACAATCTCGAGAACGCGCGGCGAATTCTCGCACGTAATATTATGACATTTTATGGTAAGCTTCTTAATGTTTTATTTAATTTAGAAGACGATCCTTTTACATTAAAAACAAAAGGTAAACAAATGAGGTTAATTCCAAACGTTTGGTAGACAGTTTGATATCTCGGTATGATTAAAATACCAGTTTTTCATCTTTTCTTTAAGTAACTAACTCAAGCTTACCAAGTTATTATGTATAGCTTCAACTATCATATTTTGATGCAATGGACTAATTAAATGAATAAGTTATTGATTATCTACTCCATCACTGTTGGTTCTGCTTCATACCCTTTACAGCTGCCTTGCACACTCTCGAGATTGTGGCGCATTTTCAATGATCCTAAAAACGTGCAGTGCATTCTTGATATTGTGCAAATCGGCAAATGGCGCGGAAAATAAATATTAGTTAATATAGTGAAAACAATCATCAAGCAATTTGAACTATGAAGCAGAAAACTGCAACATCACAATATGGGAATATCGCTATAGTGAGACAAAAAAATAGAAAACAAAGGGATTGTAAATCTAAGAATGTTTTGAATGACGTCAAATATTTCTCTCTCTTTTTTTTAATTGTTGTACGCAGAAATGTCAATGATTACTTGAAAATGATAGTCCTACAAATGTTACTTTTCTATAGTGTCAAAAAACTGCCATATTCACTGAATTATTTTGGCACATTTAGATACCAATATTTAACTATTACTAAAGAGAGATACTTGTTAGTTATTTTAATTAGTTATACCTCATTACCTTTAATTATTTATAATAGTGTAGATAAGCAATAACTCTTTAGCGATGAGATTCTTTACCGCTAAAATAGTTTAGTTTCATATGATATTAAAAGGGGTAGGTGGAATAAAATTGAGTAACTAGATTAAATTCACGAGAATGAAAAGTTTACAAAAGTTATAATAATTTTGTGTGTTATAATAATACAGTGAATATAAATATGAATTTTACAAAGCAATAGACATAACATCAATTAAGAAAGAAACATTATTATAATATTATCAATAAATTAAAAGTATGCAAAGAATAACATTTCAGACATGAGTATTACTTATCTAACACTTTGTAATAGACTATACCTGAGAACACATAGAAAATATCAAACACCTAAGTAAGGTATTACAAGTCACTGTAGTTTACCAATATACTGGCTTGATGTTGCACGAAGTAGTGTGTTGAGAGAAATGAGATTCGAACTCTAGAAGTAGGTCTTTATATAGTGACCAAACAAACGGTGACTCACAGGACAAATATGTAATGGTACAAGAGTTCACCAGTTTTGTTTAATATTGGAGAATTTATGAAGTACAAAGGTAAATTCTCTTTCTGATAATCTTCAATGGGTTTCTACTTATTTTGAAAGCAGATTCGATCGATGTTTGTGAAATATTGAGAATTTACTAAGGCTTGGATGATTATCAAGTTGCTTTTTACTTACTAATTCTCTGAGTTGACTTCGAATGTTTGTGAATGAGAAACAAAAATATAAACATGCTTCCTGACCATTGCACTCTATTGATCAGATCTTATAATATTACTTACTACAGACACAAAAGAAATTTGTAAAATTGATATTGTTAAAGACATAGAAAATCTAAATTTGACAATAAAAACTTAAATTCATAGATTGAAAATACATGAATTGATTTAACACTCATATTTACTTAAGCTAGTAATTAAAATGCAATTACTTTGTTTACTTTAATTAATAAAGTTAGTGATTGCAGATCACCACAACTCTATTCAGACTTTAGAGTGTATGCCTGCAACATCAGAGATTGCGTAAGGTATATTGTTGCAATCGAACTCATAACTCACTGAGAGGATTAGACAGCATTAGCAATGATTGAGTAAACACATACGTATGTTACCTAGACGTACACAATGAGAAGTTATTTCAATGAATGTTATAACAAATGGACAACAGTTGATTAGAATCAAAGCACAAATCAGCTTAAAGCAGTTTTAAGGGAATCTAAATAAATTAATGACTAAAAGTACTGCAATTATTGCTGATAGAAATTATCTTGTATTCGTCAATGGGCACAGAATGAAATAAATTTGACTATCAATGTAGTGTGACTATCAATGCAGTGTGACTGTCAACTGCAGTGTGACTATCAACTGCAGTGTGACTATCAATGCAGTGTGACTATCAATGCAGTGTGACTATCAATGCAGTGTGACTATCAATGCAGTGTGACTATCAATGCAGTGTGACTATAAATGCAGTGTGACTACACGTGCATTGATAATATATATTCTCTTTCCCGTTTTTCTACAAACACATTCACAAATTCAAAAGGTGCCATGCATCATTTTTTTGTCAGTGACAAATTGGTAGCGTGGAAGTTCTCTTGAAGATGTTAGGTCTCCACTCTATCAAAGACTGCAGGCGCCGCAAAAAGAAAAATGCTTTTCCAAAGTTCAGTGGGTTTTATGACATATCATGGAACTAACTTTGCACCGACACGGTTTGGAATATCGAACCGATTTTGGTCTCAGGGAGTTGTTGTTATGGAAGTAATTGATACATTTAATTAAAGTTAACAAGATGAACTATCAAAGGCGAAACATCGAGAGAATACTAGTGTTACAGAAGAAATGAACTAACAGGAGATGTTGTACACTGTGATACTTTGAACAGAGTGAAATTTTTGAGAGGGGAGTAGTAAAAGGTAACCAAAACGGTTACCTGAGGAAAATTCCACTGCGGAAGATTCCACTGTGAAAATCCCACTGACGAAAATTCCACTGAAAATAAATATATTTATAAATTGTACTGCTTATTTTCTAAAACAATACTTCATCTTCATATTTTACAAGCTCATTCCACTGCTCCTATTTAAGTGGTTTAATAAAATGTAAGTGAACCTCATTATATTAATTTTCTTTATGTACATTTTCTTTGCGCAACACTTAAGGAAATAGCATTGATAAGCTTCTTCTACTTGACATTAAAGATAATTATACTTACAAAAAACTATTAAAGAAATTTTATTTAGTCTCTTGTTTCGCAAATCTGATTATAATTAAGTTAATTTTCATTTTGAATTTAAGTTCGAGTTTTAAGTAGGGGAAAATTAGATATGGATTATACGAGATTATAGTTTGTAACAAAAATAAAATGAGCACAAAGAGTACAATCAGTATATATATTAAGGTTATGGACAAATTCTACAATTTAGACACATTAAATATAGTAGCAACAATTAAATATAATTCATTAATGCAAGATATGCGCTATATCTTGTAGAAAAATTAATCCAGCTCAGTATTGATACTTATTTTCTGTCTTGAAATCCACACACTAATCGTTTTAAGCGTGAGTCAATTGCCTCGTATTTATATGAAAATTTTATTTTCAATTTAAGTTATGTGCTATATCTTTTAGGAATGTTAATCCGTTTTCGACTTGATATGCAAGCAGAATGCAAAAAATTAAACTTTAAACTGTACAATTACATAATCTAAATCAGATAAATAAAATAATGTAAGAATAGAAGTTGCACAAAAATGTTTTACACATATATAGTTCAAATTCTTATAGCCTTATTGGTTAAAGACACTATCCAACACTCTGCTAATATAACATTGAACAACGATAAATAATTATCTTAATGAAGTAAACGTTTCCTAGCCATCAACTTACTGGAACTGTATCACCTGCTCAGCTAAGATAGTATATCAAAATATATTATGGACTGTCATTTGGACGGAACAGAATTGTTTTTGAAACTAATGAATGCTACATATATTATTTTTCCAGTGAAATCCTAAGAAAAAGTTCCTGTTGATTTTTGAATATTGGAATTTGTTTAGTGGAATTTTCCTTAATGGAATTTTCTCAGTGGACTCTTCCGCAGTGGAACTTTCCTCAGTTGAATTTTCCTAGAACCGATAAAACACCTAATGTGAATAAATTTTTAGCATAAAACAATAAATACCTGATGTAAATATTTATCACAATGTAAAACGCTACACAAACCATGTGGAGTAACTCAGTGACAGTCTATAATGTAAATTATATTTGTGTTTATCATTATGTGTTATTATATAAAGGAATAAATTTCACTTTTCATTGCAAGTTGTCATTAGTGTTCATAAATAACTGTCTTTATTCTAAACATGATTTTATATTTCAGTGGATCATTGTTTAATAATGCTATGATTTTTATGTAACTCACATTAGTAGAATAATGGTATTAATAATGGTATATACGCTGTACAGAGTGTCCCAAGAAAACCGATACTCAAATTTCAAGAGCTGTAATTAAAAAACTAATAGACTTACAAAAATTTGGAGTTTCTATATCTCTAACAGTTTTTCTATATCTCTACAAAATTCCAGATGAATCGATTCTACCGTTTTCTTTCGGTTGTAGTTTTAGTGACCGATACTGAAAACCAGTTTGCACACTTTCAGTAAAATACTTATTTCACAGTTAGAATTGTTCAAGTAACATTTACAGAAAAATTTCATTTCAATTTCAACCACGATATTGTGGTTGGTGATGAAACCACTTTTCATTTGAATTGCAAAATAAATAGTCAATAAATAGTTGTACATAAGCGGAATACGATAACTGAATTGACTTTTCCAGCCCCACAAACATAGGAGGTAATTCATGCAACATCATGCAATGAAAATGATTTGAAGCTTAATTAAATGAATTTTTTTATAAATAATTAATAAAAAAGATATTTGTATATTTATTACAATATTAGTAGCAGTGAATAAATGATATAATTCCCAGAATTTAAAACTTCACCAAATTTTTGTTCAATAGATGAAGATAGAGCATTTTGTTGTTTATCATTCCATATAACTTTATTCTTAAAACAAATTTTTTATACATGACATAAAATCATGGAACTTTTTCACAATTCATCCTGTAAAACATTTCTAAATATTTTATAAAGTACCGGCATATATGTAAGAACAAATAGGATAGTTTATAACTGTATAATCTATATAAAATATTTATTTAAATTCCTTACACACGTTAGCTGTGACACCATTCACTCTAAATAAGCAAACAAAAGTCAAGAAATTACAGCTAAAAATAAATCTTGTTTTTGTAAAGGTGTTCATTTCAAGAGCTGTAATTAAAAAACTAGTAAACTTACAAAAATTTGGAGAATCACATTTTGCTTCTCAACAGTTTTTCTATATCTGTACAAAATTCCAGATGAATCGATTCTACCGTTTTCTTCCGGTTGTAGTTTTAGTGACCGATACTGAAAACCAGTTTGCACACTTTCAGTAAAATACTTATTTCACAGTTAGAATTGTTCAAGTAACATTTACAGAAAAATTGCAAATCACTGTAAGAAAAAGTGGATTTGATGTTACTAAATCTACATTTAACAGAAATGTCCGGTCTGTGGACGATATTGTGGTTGGTGATGAAACCACTTTTCATTTGAATTGCAAAATAAATGGTCAATAAATAGTTATACATATGCACAGAAGAACCAACATGTGAAGAACCAACATCCACATCTGTGTGGATGGGACTTAGTGGTAATGGACGTGTCGTCAATCCTTTGTTTTTACAAAAATATCTTAAATGTAGTTGAACACCTTGATCCAATAAATAGCAGGATCGTTCAAAAACTTCGAGAAACACATGGAAACATAATCAATCGAACCTGGTGGGTCAAGGACGATCCTTTTGAGCACATGCAGAACAATAATTTGTTGTAAGGGAAAAACTAAATGAGCTATTCGGCAATACGCATTATCGCCTTGAATCATCGTATCGAGTGGCTCTTCAGATCGTCTACTATAAACCGAATAAAAGGAGGAGCAGTCTGATTGTTTTTTTCAGTAAACACTTTTTATTGTTATAATAACAGTTTTTAATGAACCATTTTAATAAACTGTTGAAAGTTATTATAAACATTGTTTTAATAATTTAACATTCGAAGTTAAACAAAAGTGCATGCGCAAACAGGATTTCAGTATCGGTCACTAAAAATACTGCATATATTCATTTAAAAATTTGTACAGATATGAAACAAATGTTTATAAGCAAAATATGACATTTCAATTATTTTTAAGTTTAATAGTTTTTAAATTACAGACCTTTGTGTATCGTATATTTGTGTATCGTTTTTTTTTTGGGAGGGGCACCATGCATAATTCTAAAGATATCACAACCGGATAAAATTATTCGTGTGACTTGAATGAAATGTGAAGCGAAAATATAAATATTTTTATGAATATTTAACTGAATTTTGAATGAAATAATCTATAGTTTTTAAAATAATTTACAGTTATAGCTGTTTTTCGTTCAGTTATTAAACTGAGGCGATATTTTTTATTAATTTTCCCTCGCTCTGTCAAGACTCATGAAATCATTATATACTTCAATTGAATCTGAAGAATATTCAGTTCCATTTCCCGTCACTATATCAATGATGATGTGAATCAAGTTAGTAATATGCCCTGTCTAATATTGCTCAAATTAAGCCTCTAAAACACTCGCGAGGTTTTCGGCTGATCTCTCAGGAGACAATCCGTCTCAATCTGAAGACTGAAAGTGACAAGCGATGCGTCAGGCACCAGAACCCAAACTGTAAAATATGGGATGTGAGAGGTGCAGTGGATTACTCTCTCACCAAATTACACAACCTATGACATGGAGAGTAAATTATTGATAGAATATTTGAAACACAGGATCGAGATGTTGATTTAGAAGGAAAAATTATTATGTGCTGGATATTGATTTGGTTTTAACAAACGCAAATATACACTCAGCATTTTGATTCATATTATATGAAGTGGATCTATAATTTTAAACTAATGTGAACGCTGATTAGATAATGATGTGAGATATTTCAAATAAAATCAAGGCATTTACATAATTAAGTTAAGTTTGATCGAAATCGTACATCCAATAGATATCGCTTTATTTTATTAACCTTTGATAAAAATCAGTCTATTTTTCATAAATGAACAATATCTCATCAAATTCGAGAGATATGTACTACAAACTATTAAAGAATATCTAGAGTTATAATTATCAATATAACACGCACATATATGACAGTTCTTGTGTAATGTTTATGGCATTGTAACAAAATGGCGACAATGACTAGCGAAAAACTTGATCTACTTGTATATCATTAGATGGCCCCTTATCAAACTATATTTATTCTCTTCAATAATCGTTATGTTATTAACAAAGTACATAACAATACACATTCAATTATCATTACATTAACCAATTATACTTTGTAATCACATTCAATCACTTAAACTAAACGAATAAGTCAATAGTTGTTAAAACACCTAATAGCAAGTGCTGTCCATTGAAAATCCTGATGGAAAAATTAAATTGGCAGAGGTTTACGTCAGCTTTTCATACATAGAGATTGTGATAGACTATCGACAATTTTATGCTTGAATTTTTTTAGTGCGAGCAAACATTATCTCATATTATCTTCTTATCCATTTCAATCTCTCGTTGTTGCAACGTCATCGTCTTCTTAGCTTATACAATATTCGATTTTCCTATAAATTAAATGCAGAGTGTAGCTAAATATTGAAACTTTACCAATAATAATATTAGCCAATAAGCAAATTCATTGCAGTTAACTACTCGATACAAGTCACACAACGCAGCAACAGAACATTTTTTACAAGCGAAGCTGGCTAGGAGCCAATGCTCTAAGATTCAGGCTCAAAAATCATCATCAATTGATGAAATTTCCGTAGAGGAAAGAACCATTAAGATAATAATAAAAAGGTTTGAAAAAGTGATGATGTCAATTAACAAATTCACAAAAAAAAATGATCTGTGGATATTTTGGGAAAAATTATTAGAGTTAGAATACAAAAAGTTAATGAAAGTTGCAAGCTGAGATAGTACCTACTTCATCACAGTGACTCTTTTCTCTGATAGTACATCATCACGGTGACTCTTTTCTCTGATAGTACATCATTACAGTGACTCTTTTCTCTGATAGTACATCATCACGGTGACTCTTTTCTCTGATAGTACATCATCACGGTACCTCTTTTCTCTGATAGTACATCATCACAGTGACTATTTTCTCTGATAGTACATCATCACGTTGACTCTTTTCTCTGATAGTACATCATCACAGTGACTCTTTTCTCTGATAGTACATCATCACAGTGACTCTTTTCTCTGATAGCACATCATCACAGTGACTATTTTCTCTGATAGTACATCACAGTAACTCTTTTCTCTGATAGTATAAAAGCAAATATATCAGTTCAGTCAAACTACAATTGAAAATTCCATCCAAACACTGAAAATGATGCACAAAAATTTATACAATATTATTTATTTGAATTTTATTTCGATGTTGAAGTATAAAGTTTATCAAATATTGCTACAAATGGAAACTCAATTTCCACATATTTTGTTTCAGTAGATTTGATATTATAAATCAATATCCTAAATTTGTGTAAATTTTTAATAAATGAGTTTTACTGAAATTTATTAATAGAATATTTCATTAAGTTCTCATAAAATGATAACATATTTTAATGGATAACTAAATTAAAATGAAGTTCTCGATCCCTTAGCCGTACCTACCGTATTTATTTCAAGATGAATGCATTTTATCGAAAAAAAATCCATTTCTGTTATTAAAATTCAAATTTGAAATCAAAACAAAGAGTGTAAAATTTTCTTCTTCAGCGTCATGTTAGTGATTCGCTCAATTGTTGCACACAGAGTGTCGAAAATTTTAAAAGCAAATAATAAAATAAATACTGTACCGAATTGTATGCGGTTTGCAGATTAATGATCCTAGACCTTAGCTATATAATATTATCCCATAAACTTTTTTTTCCCGGAGCCTAGAGAGGACCTTCAAAGTACTATATAAACCTATATTAATAAACAATGTTCCTTAACAGCAGAATTGGGCATCTGCTTTGGTGAAGCTAGAGCACAAATAAAACAACGATATGCTAGTAATCCGAATACAAATTTCAATGCACCCGAAAGACCACAATCTATAACTCAAAACATTCCTCATAATCCATCAACTAATTAGTCTTCAAAGAACTTTCCTTCAATGCCTCAAAAAAACACAATCTCTGCGTCAGATATCGCAGCATACTCAAGAAAGACAAGCTCCCAGCTACTTTCAATCAATCAAGTCTTAGGACAATCCAGACAAATTGAATCTTCTGATCTAGACTATATCCGCCCAGAACAACCCATGCATTCTCGAAGTAAACACAAACAAAAACCCAGGGAAAGTAACAACCACAATCAAGAGCTCCCTCTACCCTCAATCTCCCCCTACCATATGGAAACCCAAGCACCCAGCAGTACTCACAGATGATAGAAACTCCCACTAACCAAACTCCTCAAGCGACAACAACATCATTTGAAAACAATATAGCTAACTTCTCCCAAAAATACTTCCAATACTAATTCGTCTTCTCTTTGCAACCACTGTTACTAATAAGTAGAGCCCGGACTTTTAGGACCTATAAAAATGGCATTTTAGGACTTAAAAAAGGCATTTATGGACCTCAAAAAAGGCAGTTTAGGACCTAAAAAATGGCTTTTTTAGGACCTATAAGATATTTTAGGACCTAAAAATGGGATTTTAGGACTTGTACATACACTTTTAGGATTAGTAAATAGGTATTTACAACGAATAAATTAGCATTTTGGAATATAAAATAATAAGTTTTTAGACCGTTTAAATAAAAATAAAAAATGGTGAAAACAAATAAACAATTCATTCCTTGAATATTCAATGAATCTAGTTTATAGTATATTTAATAAAATTTAACCTAAAAGTATTATAAAAAAAGGTTAGGTAAATTGTAATTCATAAAATGTAACTAATTCCAATATTAAATTCGAAATTTTTATTTACAGTAAACCCTCGTTGAAGACAACCTCAGACTAAACAAACCATATATTAGATAATTAGACCAATTAAGATATTCTGAAACTGTTGTACAGGAAAAACCACTTACAAGACAAAACACAATTTTTGGCTGTTTTTCTATTGTAAATATTACAAATATTACTAGGTTCTGCATATATCTCTCATTGAATAGTTTATTATATTGATTATTCACAATTTTATTTTTCTATTAATGGCAGAGTCTATGGTAAAAAATTGATGTGAAGAGTTACAGAAAACTTGATACAGTGGTGACTATGCTAATTCTTGAAGTGATAGTAGTAGTTTATTTATATAATAATTCTGACAGATTTTGATTTAATTATAACGTTCTATAAATTTGCCAATATAACCTATCAACTGTACCGACTTACCAAATTATTAAATAGTATAAAAAGCCCAAAAAATCGAAGAACACACTCCAGATATAAAAACTATCAAGAGGATATCACACTCTGGATGAAATATAAAAAAAGCAAAGGCACACTTTCGTAATACCACCCTGCAAGCTCGTAAAAATTCCTAGATAAATTCACCTCTAACACCACATCACAACAGGTGTGGAAACACGTTAGACTGCTAAGCAGCAAACCAACATCCCGTACAATAGTATTAAACATAAATTACATCCTTATAAGTTCAGGTATACCAAGTCTATTGTTTACAATAATATTATAAAGGAAGTATGGCTTTATTACATTAACAGAAATATTTGGATTTATGTTGAACATTTACCTGGGGCTAATAACATCATTGTTTACAAAGAAAATCGAAAATTTAATGATCACATTGAGTGGACATTTAAAGATGTTTTAAGTGGATAGAAAAATATTTTTGAGTTGCAAATGTTGATTTATTTGCTAATAGCTCTTCCATTTTAGCCTCAAATTAAAAAAAGTCAAGTTCAAATTAAAATCAGTCAACTTCAAATTAAAGGAAGTGAATTTCGAATCAAAATTAGTCAATTTCAAATTAAAATTAGTCAATTTCAAATTAAAAAAAGTCAACTATAAGTAAAAACAATTTTATTTCAAATTAAAACAGGTCAACTTCAAATTAAAAAGTTCAAGTACAAATTAAAATATCGTATTTTTCTTCTGTTGAATTCTCAATTCTGAAATAAATAAAGTTAATTCACAAATAGGAAATTTTTTTACATATTTTGAATAATGGCAAAAGCAGTTTTATTTCATCATATATTCATTAACTCGTTCAATTCATAATAAGTTCATGTATAATGGATACAGTAAAACATTCATATTATTCTAAAGATTTGTCAGATGGTTGAATTGATTTTTACTTGAGTTCATCTTTCATAATTTATGATATTTTATAAAATAAGAATGAAAATTTTAATTTGTACTTGAGTTATTTTTATTTGAAATTGATTTATTTTAATTTGAACTGCACTTTATTTAATTTGAAGTTGATCTTTTTTAATTTGAACTTGACTAATTTTAATTTGAAGTTCACTAATTTTCATTTGAAATTCACTTTCTTTAATTTGAAGTTCACTAATTTTAATTCGAAATTCACTTCCTTTAATTTGAAGTTCACTAATTTTAATTTGAACTTGACTTCTTTTAATTTGAGGCTAAAATGGTGTAGACTCAATATGCAAAATATGAATGTTATGTTTCATGGAGACCAGATCCTACTGTTTTTTGTAGAGGCTGGTATTCACCAAAATTTTATTCATTTCCCCCCTTTGACAAAAATCATACATGATCGATGCGAGGAAGTTCTAATTATATCACTGTGGACAGGACAGATTTGGTTTACGAAATGGATGAAAATGCTAGTAGCTTCTCCACTATTATTACCAAAGTCTCATTGTTCCAGACACTCAAAAAAACAGAGCAGGAACTTGATATAATAACTCTAGGAGTCTATATTTATAAGGTAGGCATGATCGCGAAAGAGAAGAAATTGAGTTTCTTCTGCGCATCACGCTCATGACGTAATGGACGATGGTATTGTGTATTGTTGTCACTCGTATTGCAAATTAATGTTGAAAGTATCTTATCATAGTTTCTTTTCATTCATTTAGATAATATTGAGCAATCAGAAAGATGTTAAATACGATTTAATAAACATAAATATTAATAAATAAATACTAATTAACTGAATTATTTTTCCATTGGTTCAAAATTAGAGTATTCTATTAATAAATAGTGTAAGGGATATAATAACACCATGGATTAAAATACTCTACAGGTCATATATCTATGTAAATCACAAAAATATAGCTTTAGAGGTCCTTTTCTTCCAAATAGCAAGGTAAAAACTCATTTTCTCGCTTCTATGACGTCATAAAACACTCCCCCACGGATGTGAGGGTTGGGGAATGGGGAGTACTTGCGCGCAAGCATACCTTGTATTTACTATTCCATGGAGCAGGACCACCCACTAAAGAGTTCGTTGAGACTGATGATATGACGCGCATCAGGAAATTTTATGAGAGTCGTGGAATTTCATCGGACATTCCCTCCGTCATTATGTCATCTTGGAGAAAGAGCGTAGCTACTCAATATGAAACTTATTTTAAAAAGAGGAAATTAATCAATTGTGTGCTTTCAAAATAACTGTTATTGAGTGTTAAATAATATGGCATGTGATAGTTTTTGTATTCTTTTCTTATGTTGATTTTGATTATTATTTAGAATTTGGGGGTAACTTTTGGGTACCAAATAGCTTCTAGCATGTAGTCATATTTGACTTACCCCGAAAGTTACCCTAAACTGAACTAATCTTGGTGCACGAGATGCACTTTATTCAGTCTATTCCCAGCTATCAATACCATCAGACTTTAAATCGCCGCTAAGCCACACTAGTCATGACAGAGTAAAGTCCACGGTGAGAGTCCCAGCGGATGGAGGGGAGCTGGATCAGTGGCCACTGAGTAGTCTTTGCAGAGGGAAAACATCCTATGGTAAATAGTCTTATTTTGACTCGTGCAAAGTGAAAATGGTGTTCCCCTATAAAGTTACCTAGACCCAATTTTATTTATAGTCCTCAAATTTTGAATCGATCATTATTAACATTACATGCCATAGTATTTATACTTATAAAAACATTAATCATTTATTTAGGGATTGTTCAGCATATTGTGTGAAGAGCGTCAGACGACTTAGCTACCACTACGGGCTGAAGTTCCTGTCGTTATCAATTCATTCTCATCGTGGTGGTACCTTCCTCATTTCTTGTTTAGGTAATTACCTTTAAAAATCTTACCTACCTTTAAAAATCTTGCTTACCTTTAAAAATCTTGCTTACCTTTAAAAATCTTGCTTACCTTTAAAAATCTTGCTTACCTTTAAAAATCTTGCTTACCTTTAACAATCTTGCTTACCTTTAACAATCTTGCTTACCTTTAACAATCTTGCTTACCTTTAACAATCTTGCTTACCTTTAACAATCTTGCTTACCTTTAACAATCTTGCTTACCTTTAACAATCTTGCTTACCTTTAACAATCTTGCTTACCTTTAACAATCTTGCTTACCTTTAACAATCTTGCTTACCTTTAACAATCTTGCTTACCTTTAACAATCTTGCTTACCTTTAACAATCTTGCTTACCTTTAACAATCTTGCTTACCTTTAACAATCTTGCTTACCTTTAACAATCTTGCTTACCTTTAACAATCTTGCTTACCTTTAACAATCTTGCTTACCTTTAACAATCTTGCTTACCTTTAACAATCTTGCTTACCTTTAACAATCTTGCTTACCTTTAACAATCTTGCTTACCTTTAACAATCTTGCTTACCTTTAACAATCTTGCTTACCTTTAACAATCTTGCTTACCTTTAACAATCTTGCTTACCTTTAACAATCTTGCTTACCTTTCTTTAAAATACCACGCTTATAAATTAAAACTAGCGACTTTCCATCAATTAATTTGTTGTTTTGATAAAATAATTTATTTTTTCTCAACAGTTACCTTAGTGTGCCACGTGCTATTACCGGCTGTCCCTAGGTCTACTCTCCTGCGTCTCTTACCAGCAGCGCCTAGTTCTACTTTCCTGCACTTGGCCACGACAAATCAACCTGATTTCATCCTGAGGACTTAATGTCAAACCGGAAATTAAATTATGTACATATTAAATAAAAACTAAATTCTTTTATCTAATTTTTCCCCTCAATTATTTCTAGAGTAATCATTTTCTTAGGTTTTTCATTATTGAGTTCTTGTATTAGTTTTTTTTGCAGGATCAGAGTTACAGTAGCTTAAATACCGTACGCTAGATCTGCTCTGTCAACAATTTTGTGGAATAATATGGCTTAACGATTGGGAAATTTCCATCAGTCGAGCGATATTTGAAAGGAGTTCTTGAAACTAGACCTCCCTTACCCATATACAGTATGGGGCACAAACATGTTTCCGCTTTTTCAAATACTTGTAAATCGTTAGCCAATTGATGAAAACACTGGATCTTGGTCTCTTTTTCTCTGCCTCCTATTGTACTATTAACAGGTAAAAAACAATTTTGAACTTATGGATATACTTAAGGAACAGGCAAGCAAAGAATGAGGGTGATTATTTTTGTCATTGCGCGCAGGTTATTCTTAGAGCTAACTCTGTGATTTTACTTACTAAAAGGCAGTGGATAAAAGAAAAAAAATAACAATGGTAGACATTACAATACAGGGTGCTTAACTCTTCCTTGGAAACTATTTGGAAATAGAACAATTTTAGTGACATTTTTATCTCATTGAAGTTTTCACTCTGAATATTTGTTCTTTGCTTGTTCATTGAATGGTTAAAGCCAGTTCACAATTGCATTTTTAACAGCGCGGAAAAAAAGCTCTTCTTAAAATGTGTTCACACTTGCGCTTTTTTTTATCGCTGATGGAAGAAGAATATTAAATTTTTACTTCAGTGATAAAAAAATGCATGTGACCTACCGCTGGTAAGTTCCACCACGAAATATTCCACCACCGGAAAATTCCACCACGGAAGATTCCACCGCATAATAATGGATTTCATTTACAGAAGGTATAACATTTAATATTAACTGATTTAAGAAAAAAGTTTTTTTTTGTGGTAACCGAACAACATTTCATTAGTTATAAATTTAAGAAATTATAAAAATATGTTATGTTCAGTCAAGAACTACGAGATAAGCTAAGACTAACATGTGAAATAATAGACAGATCGAACGATCTTTTAAATATGAATCAATTGAATTTTTAATAAAATTTTACTCATGGAAATTCAACAATAAAGTTCCACTGCCCCAGTGACCAACAATTTAGATTCCATTTGATTCTCCTTTAAACATATATATGTTGAAACTGAAATAAAGGATATTTTGTCTGTAACGTAAATTTTATTTTTTATAAATTATCTATCACCTAAGATTTTAAATGTACCAAAATATATTACAATTTAAATCAGCGACGATAAAAGGTGAAATTAAAGAATCAATTCAACACGTACTGAAATAAAATGTTTAATTAGTATCGATATATTTTAATATAAAAAGAAAAATTACAAAGCTGAAACT
Organism: Caprella mutica; assembly: GCA_947561585.1. NCBI lineage: Eukaryota > Metazoa > Arthropoda > Malacostraca > Amphipoda > Caprellidae > Caprella > Caprella mutica. Next base: position 180,425 of record CANNZV010001094.1, read on the forward strand.
TTCTGTAACTGTTTAATAATCTCTTTTGAAACTATTAAAAATAAAGTTTATATATGTTATGTTTCAACTAAATTTTGAACATAGGGTTAAACAGCTAAATTGCGGTACATTAACTAGCTTCGACCTGAAACCTCAGACATACCAATTTAAATCATAAATTCAAAACTCACATAAGATATATAAATCATAACACGTACAGAGTTTCTTTTGATATGCAACATCTTAATATAAATGCAGTTCAGCAGGTCTCTGATTTAAATTGACTCTAAACAAATAAACATTAAAACATGCTTGCCTAATTAATATTAACCTTTTCAATAATGAAACATAACAAAATTTATTTCTGTATCAAATATTAAAATCTGAACTTCAGTGTTCCTGTTGATAGATTCAAAAAGCTAAATTTATCAGTGTTGCCACAGGTTGGTGTCCAATAGCAGCGTCATAGTCTGTCACTATCAACCATTTAGATATTTAATGACCATATGATGGATTATTAATTGTTTAATATTTGAAAAGAAGATTTATTCATTCAATTCAATTACCTAGACTTAGAAATACATTTTAAAATAAACTGTTTATATATACTGTTTATTTGTATATTTTTTTCAAATGGTGCAATCTTCCGCGGTGAAATTTTCCACATCTTGCATTTAACGCCGGTGGAATCGTCCTGGTGGAACTTTCCGCGAGGAACTTTCCGCGGTGGAATTTACCGGCCACGGCTTTAACCATTCTTAGAATGCTTTAACCATTCTTCATGAACGCCATTTTGTTCATGAAGAATGGATTTTCATCGCCTTATTATTATTAATAGCATTAGGAATTTTCTTCGTAAGAAAATTCGCCGTAAGAAAATTCGCCATAAGAAAATTCACCGTGAGAAAGTTTGCTGCAAGGAATTTTCGACGTAAGGAATTTTTGCCGTAAATTTTATTTTTAACTCTCTGTTTAAGAACCCCAGACAAATAATTTAAAGTGATCACCAAAATAATTGCCAGGGTCCTCCTCCAACCCCCGTTAATAGGATACTGATAAAAAGAAAAGGCAGACTATCTAGTATCTATAGTATTTTATTCTATACTAATAATTTCCTTAGTGTGTTTATTTATTTGGTGTCCACTTTTACACGATGGGTATTAAACATGAAGAATGTAACTATGATACGCACGGGAATATATTCACTTGATATTTAAATACCCTGTTTCTATTCAATTTTTAAATTTAATTAATCTATAAAATAAATTAGACTATGCAGAAAATTTAATTTTATTTGAATTCATTAAAAGTAACGTAATAATGGGAAATAAATTGGTATTGATGATGACCCGTTATTTTTAACGGGAAAGTACACTAGTTTATATATAAATAGTGACTTTATTCTGATTTTCAGTTTTATTTTAATTTAATTTTAGTAGGGGTTTAATTGAAGAAAATAGAGGACTCCTTGGTTGCTGCATTATGTAGGATGAAGAACTCAACAAGAAGTAGTTTGAATTTTCCCAAGCTTTCAGAAATCTTCGTGATTTCCGTCTTCAGGGCGACTTATAATCTACCTACTCGTAACCATGATACATATCCTAATTTATAATTTTTTTTAACATTTCAATTTCAAATTTTGACAATCTTATTAACTATGGGCACTATTTACTAAGGAACTTCATATGCTCTATTTAAAGTGTTATCCTATCCATGCGTATAGTACGATTCTAATTTTCTCCTATTAAAAGTATGCTACCATTGTTACAATATCCTAACATCATCAAAATCTAAACTATGGCCTGTATCTCTATTATGCTAATATATCTATGATTATTGTACTCTCTTAACTACATTAGATTTATGTTCCTTAATCCTATCTCCTAACATTCTACCTGTTTCTCCAACATATTTACTATCACAATCCTAACAATCTATCTAATATACTACATTGATTTTACTCTCCTTATCTAATCTATCCTTAATTCTTATAACCTAGTTTCCTATAGTATTATTAGATCTATTGCTTAACATAATATCAAATGGTTTCAAAATCCTTTATATTCTTTCGCTTGTTCCTTTTATGTATGGAGCTACAATATATCGTCTGTTGCTGTCCTCTTCTTCTATTCTTGCTGACTGTTATTGGTTTTGCATGTCAAATTTCTTCTTATTTATCACTTTATTAATTTCTTTTCTTGGATAATTATTTGATACTAGATCTCTCCTTATTTTCTCCAGTTCATTTTCCAATTATGAGTTACTACAAATTTTGATGGCTCTTGTTACTAATGAATTGATGACACTTATTTTTTAAGTCTTGGAATTGTAGCTATTATAGTCCAAATATTTCCCCGTATTTGATGGTTTTCTATAGACAGTGAAATCTAATTATCCGTTTTCTTTTTTCATATTTTAATATCCAAAAATGCCAATTCTTATCCTTCTTCTATTTCCTGCGTGAATTGTATGTGTTCGTTGACACTGTTAGTGAATCTGAATAATAATTTTTTTTTCTGGAATTATTACTATGCAATCGTCCACGTAGCGTTTCCACAATGAAATACCACATGGAGGATTAGACAAAATTTGGTTTTCGATGAATTACATTACCATTTCTGCAATAACAACTGACACTGGTGATCCCATTGGAGTTCCTTTTATCTATTTATATACTTCATTATTGTACTGGAAGAAATTAGAATCTACGCAAATTTTGACTAAATTAAGTATGTCCTGTGTCTCAAGTGCTGGAAAATTTGATTGTCCCCTAAGAAAATATTTTAGTGTCTTATGATGTCACGAGTCTGTTTATCTGCATTCCGCAAGATTTTGCATTA